>NW_019775488.1:237279-289674 GCF_001039355.2 Lingula anatina | reverse complement strand
CCTGTGTGATGTCAGTGTGCATGCTACCTGTATGTATCAACACTTGAGGACTCAAACTGAATGCTTAGACCCTGTTCTCAGATTGATCTAGCAGGATAAAACTTATCTCTGAGGGGTTTCTTGCTAAATTTTCTTGCTAAATTGCATATAGCTTAAGCGGCTCTGATGTCTGGTATGCCCACTGAAGCTGTTAGGGGGTAATTTTATATCATTGAGCAGCTTCAGTAGGTGTGCCAGACATCTAAGCTGCTTAAGCTGAATTCAATTTAGCCAGAATCTCCTGGGAGATGGTCAATCTGGTTACTGTAGATACATCTGGATATGGAAATCGGCTTAATAACTAATAAAACAAAAAAAAAATCTTTTCATTACTCAATAATGACTTTTGGTCACCTACTATAAAGGATAGTTTGAACCTGTTTTTTCATCACAGTATACTGCTTTTCCTTTCAATATAGAATGTGAAAGAATGACAGATTGTGAATTTCAAGGAAATTATGTCACTCAGAAGATAAAACCCTAGTACTAGTACACTGTATCAGAGTATTAAATTTAAGGACATTTTTCTTGTGACCTTATTGTCTGTACATTTTCACCAAAGCTTCCCATTCACTTTATGGCTGCTTCCTATCTATAGGTTAAGCACAGCTCTTATGAAGTCCTGGACCCTTGAAACTATCTGAGATAAGAGCATGAGGCATTAAAACCAGCCCCTTTGGCTTTAAGTTTATCTTATGCATAAATACAGGAAAGAAAGAAACATGGATTTAAGTTGTGTGGTATAAATTTAATCTGATTCTAATTAATGTACCTGGTAAGAAATTTTGGGTTATCTGCAATAAGAAATGTGTTTGTATTTTCTAATGCAGAAAAAAAACCAGTGATAAAATTCCCCAAAATGAGGAAGTTATTCATAATCTATGTAGCAAACAATTTTTCCGGATACTTTTTATTTTTTATCCATTAATGAAAAAACAGGTATTATTCTTATATTCAACTTGCCACAAATTTGACCTAAATTGATTTGTTGAAGTTTTTTCACAGAAGAGGAAGCAGAATGATAAATGAGCTAACCTGGCGTATAGTTAAAAGTTGAAGTTGCCTTGCCACTGTGAGGAAGGAAAACAAGCTACCAGGCAGGATTTAAATGGACATAATTCATGCTGAGAATCTCAATTAGATCATATACAAGTCTTCTTCTGTCAGTGCGGTGCACACATGGTCTGCAGATGTTTGCTGATTTTTCCCCTCTTTTCTGACAAAAATACTTGAAGAGAATAAAAAAATCATAACAGAAAAGCTCAGGCATGTATATTTAAGCAAGCTTACTGGTTAGAACTCCATCCAAACTTAGATCAGGAAGTATTGAGGGTCCATTTGGAGAGGGGAGAGTAAACACAGTTCACTGGGAATAAAATCATCAATTCACAAATAACAGTAAAAAAGTTTCTTTATATCTCATTGAAAATAAAGTTTCTTTATATCTCTTTGAAAATGCAGGAAGTAACAGTGGAAAATCACAAATCACCAAGTTAAATGATTTTGTTTTACAAATGACGAGGGATAAAAAGATACATGTATTCACAAGTCATGGGTATGGGATCATATGTGTGCTAAATAATATTTCATGAGTATTTCACGCATCTTGGGGAAATAAAAATGGTTTTCATAGGTAAAATAAAATCCCAGTGGGACTTTCCTTTATGTATCATCCCCTGGAAGACAAGCGCATCTACAACCAGACTCATGAAAAAAAATTATGAAAAACCTATGGCAGGCATATTGTAATCCAAACTGAAACATAGTGGAAGGTGGTATATATAAGAACCAGACTTTCTTTAATAAACAAGACTGCATAAGGGTTTATAACTTTAAACATAGTTACGGGATTGATCTAGACTCATTCATAGTATTTACATGTAGAGCTCATGTTATGTAAATGCATGCAAGGACCATTTATGTAATGGATGTAGAGCAAAATGTGTTCTCACACTTTCTACATCATGGACATTAAGGATGTTATCTTCTAAAAAGTTGAGAGTTGCATTACAATCAGCTGGCATGTGGCACATCATTTTAGGGCATTTTAGTGATCTCAGTACTGGATCTTGGATCCTGATTTTTAGTAGCTACCTCATAGAGGTGAAAAATACATGTATAGATAGGCAAATAAAATATTTGCATATGCAGATATCACATTAACAGCATGCCAAAAGTATATCTTAAAATAAGTGATTGAGTTCATGAAGTTTTTTTACTTATGTATTTATTCTTGATACAAACACAATTATGCTCATGTCAAATATATTTCTTAAAGTAAGTGATCAGGTTAAATATTTTTACTTATTTTTTTGTTTGTTTGTTTATTTATCTATTTATTTATATTTGATGTAAACACAATTAAGCGCATGCCGAAGGTATTTCTTAAAATAAGTGATCAAGTTGAAGTAATTTTCTTTCTTTCTTTCTTTCTTTTTGATACCAACACAATTAAGCTCAGCCTTCGTCTCAACTGACGCATTCTGATACAATTCCCTAGGTCAGAATACATTCACCCTGAATATCAGAGATAACTGACCTCTGTTGGTAACACAGGTTAGTTTCCTGTAATATTTTATATTCAGGGTATTGTGCAGTGACAACTGTAAATTATAGATCTACGCATTTTTTTAAATTAAAAGACAAATCTGTCACAATATACAAGCAGGAAGATTTTGTTTTTATTGACTAATGGATTTGTAAAGTTAATGTCAGTTGAAGTTGAGTTTCTATTTGCATATAGATCTAAGACTTTATGTATTTGAAAGAGGGTGCTTGAAGCAGGAAGACATTGATAAAGAAATCAGATGATAATAATGATTATTTATTGTTTTATCATTCTGTCAAACATTTTAGCTCTCAAACTATTTACAGTATAGTACTTCCTAATTGGCACAACAGATTGAATGTACTAGTAATCAATTTTGAATTGGATTTTGACTTAAGTTTGTTTTATATTTGTTAAATGTAGTAACCAAAAGAGATAATTTTTCTCATGCAATTTTGTCTCAAGTGCCTTGCACATTTCACACACACACACACACACACACACACACAGTTTATATATATATATATATATATATATATATAACTTCTACATGGCAACAATGATAATATCCTATTGTTAGTGCTCTGAAATCTGAAGCCCATCTGTGGTAAGGACTTTTGTATTGTTGAGAACTAGTATGTTGGTTCATGTGTGGTTTTGTAAATTATCATCTGGGTTAACATTTAACACTGCATATAATCAGATATAAAGCCCTACTTGACATACATAGAAAATCATTGTTAAAAGAACGAGGAAGTGAAAAAATGAGATGTACCTTCCAGTCCTGGACTGATTCTTTAAGCTAAGGATGGCTTTTAGGAAAGGTAAATATTCTGAAGGTTTTCAGTGACTTAGGGCGTATTCCCAGACATTTAGATCAATCTATCCCCGTGGGGAGTCTCACTAGATTACTGTCAGATAATCTGGCTTAAATGTCCGTCCCGCCTACTACAAGCTGTAAGGGGGTAATTAACTTTTGTGCCTGCTCGGCTGACAGCTAGTTAGCGTAAACCCCCAGGGAGTTAGGTCGATCTAGTTTGGATTGATCTAATCTCTGGGAATGGGATCTTAGTGTTACTTAAATGATAATTTTTCAAAGCAGTTTTTAAGCAAGGTCAAATGTGCAGTTAAGGTCATTTTTTTCCACTTGGTTAGGATCAAACTGGGGCTATTTGGACAAATTGAATTATACTTTACATTGCATGTCGTGCCATTTATTGTACATGCCATATTTTGCAGTGCTGGCTTCTTCTAAAAACTAATTTTATTGACAGAACTTAGGGGCGTGTTTATTTTAATGCCTTATACTCCTTGTCTTATATGACTCTTATCTTGCAGATGCCACTGCTTAGCAGTTGAGACAAAAAATATCAAACATGATGGGCGTTCTTTATGATGCACTCTATAAGACCCCATTCCCATTGACACCATTGTTCTACTTAGATCGACCCGTCTCGCTAAGTGCAATCAGCTTAACTAAATGACACGCCTCCTTATGTTTCCAGTGTGCTGATATAATCACAAGCTTTTATTCATTGTTCTTAATGCCAGGAGGAGGCATGTTGTTCATTTAAACTGATTGCTTTCAGTGAGAGTCCCTGCATTAAGCTGATTGCTTTCAGTGAGAATCCCCGCAGAATTGGGTCGATCTACAAAGACCAATGGTGTCATGTACAAAAAGGGGGCGTGATAATGTAAATTTTATAATTATTCTACTTTGGCATGATAAAAGGTAATTTGTGCAAGTATAATGTGGATCTTGGCTGTCAAGATTATATGACTGAAATTTATTTATTACTACTTTATTACTACTTTATGGCTGTATAAGAGCTAGGTGAACTTTTATAGGGATGAATTGGCAGACTGGTGTTATTCTCATGTGTGTGTGTGTGTGTGTGTGTGTGTGTGTGTGTGTTTGTGTGGACAAGACCTACATGATTTGTTTTTCAGCTGTAATCAAGTGTGAAGTGTACTTGTACTGATCCTAATAAACAGTTATTTAGAAAAATTGCTCTCTTGATTGGAAACTTAANGTTTATAGGGATGAATTGGAAGACTGGTGTATTCTCATGTGTGTGTGTGTGTGTGTGTGTGTGTGTGTGTGTGTTTGTGTGGACAAGACCTACATGATTTGTTTTTCAGCTGTAATCAAGTGTGAAGTGTACTTGTACTGATCCTAATAAACAGTTATTTAGAAAAATTGCTCTCTTGATTGGAAACTTAAAACATTTTGCTAGATTAAGGCAGAACCAAACACAATTTTCTTACTGTAAAAGCAACAAGTAGTATGTAATATTTCATGGCTTTGAAACCCAATATCAGGAAGATGCATTGCCCATAGAACAACCTTTCTTAAGATTGGAAGTAGGATATTCTTTTCAAAACCCATTAGACTTGGTTATTATTCAGTTTTTATATACTGTGATTATGTACTGAAGCTGTCGGCGTGACTTACTAGTACATAAATGTTTTTCAGCTTGCAAAGCTTATTGTGTGTTTTAAGCAGTGTGGGAGTTACCTTGAATATAATGCATCAGTCTTATGTCTCATGTAGAGAGGCTAGCACTTATTTTTTATTTATTTATTTTTTTTTTTGAAGTTGAATACACACAGAGAAAGCACATGCATATGGCGTAGTGCTTTTTCATTGAAATCATGAAGAGAAAACCTACCTTAAAGCAAATTGTGAGAAAGAAGAAGGACAATGACCAGCAAAGATTTGTCTTATGCATTGTATTCAAGGTTGTTCTTTTTTTATGTGTACATATATCTTTACATAGTAAAGTGCCCGTCATTCTGTAAGGTGTGTTTTAAGAAGGTTTTTTGAACTTTGAATGTTGGTCTAGAAGTAAATAGACATGAACTAACAGATATGGCTGGATAAAAATTAACCTGGTTGATAAATAAAGTTTACTGATAGGGGAGAGCACATATTTAATTGTCATTTATATATCTATTTTTGCTTCTTGTGTGGTTACAAGGTCAAGATTCACTGACATTTCATATTAAGCTTGGTTGTGATTTTGATGTGTTTGTGTTTTAAGTTTATTCAGCTGGTTATAGGTATGGCCCATGCATGCAGTTTTCATATTTACATGTATATTATTTATCTAGGGGTGAATAAATTAGAGCCTGCAAATTGTAAATGTTTTATGATATTTTTTTTAATATTCCACTTTTTTGGATGATTTATAGTTTAATGTCTTCGTGTTCAAAATTTGTGAATTTCCTGGAATATTCTGTCAATGGCTTCCCAAATTTATTCCTAAAACCAACAGTTTCTTATGTCATGTCAGAAAAGAGTGCTGCTTACCTGGACAAGGAAGGAGACAATTCACAGAAAAAGAAAAATGCAGCAGACGACATGTATGCAGTGGTGGTCAAAAGGAAAGGCAGGATGAAGGTTGAGGAAGAAGAGAGCAGACGACGCTCCAGGTCGCTCCCCTCTGCTGCTAAATATGGCTTACCAAAACCAGAAGGTACTGACTGAATAGAAAGTGTTGAAAAGTAGAACTAGAATTTCTGATTTTTCTTTTTTAATTCTTATAAATTTCATAGATTATTTGTAAAGAAAATGACTGAAATGGATCTACTTGGCAGTGTACATTCTCATTGAAAAAACTTTGGGTTTATGATTTCAGTAACTACAGCATAAAATCTTCAGAAAGTTTAATATATTTAACATTACACAGAGTATGTATTGATATTTGCAATTTGACAACTGGAATATCTCCTAGGTACCTCAAATTGGAAGATAAACTTTTTCATCATAAAAAACTTTTAAAATCAAATGTTTTATTGCATGAAAATGGGAAAACTATTACAGAATTCAGAAATGAAATGATTTTGCTCTCAAGCAATTTTTTGTCTTTGTTCTTGTTCCCTAAAATGAGAGAAGGTATGTTGTGTTATGTGAAGTTAAACTATGTACTTTCTGAACATTCTTATTTTAGTACCCAAGAAACCAAATTTCCTGAAAAATTTGATGTCTGGAAAAGGCAAGGACGACGCAAAGAATAAAGAACCTGATAAGAAAGTGCAACATAATGAGAAAGACAAAAGTCCTGGAACTGGGACCACTTATGCTGTGCCAGCTTTTCCATACTTGCCTCGAACTAGGACTATAAATAGAGGGCGCTCAGTGAAGCGCAGAGGGCGAAAACATAGCGGTTCTAGCGAGGCTAGCCACACAGCGGCATCTAATGAAAAAGAAAGTCCAGAATCCCCTAGTGACTCAAGTGCATATGTTAGTCAAAACGGCCACAGTTCGGACCGTGTTTCTACGTACAGTGACCACCCTTATGACAATGTCGTAATTGAAAATGGACACAGTGATCATGCTACCGATGACAAAGTGTCTCCAGTTCAGCCTGGATGTTATAATAAATCTAATTATTCAGAGGAATCTAAAAATGTGGAAGGGAATAATAGAAATACATCTGAAGATTCCGAGGAAGTTGAGGAACATTTGAAAAAAGTGGAGTCATCGGGAGAGCTGTCTACTGGCCGGTCATTATACGATGAGTTTGACGACTGGTGGGATGATAGTAGTTTTAGTGATGATGATGAGGATGAGGGAATAAATGAGGAACTCATCGTCCCCGATGTTGAAGAGGAAGTTGTAAGTGTTCTCTGTTCCTGACATAAAAACTGAAAATAGCATTCTTTAAATGAAACAAAATGATAAACTGTTAAAAATTTTAAGCTTAACATGAAAAAAGTACTATGGAGTGAAATACTGAGGATTCTTTAAAAATCAAGCAAGTAACAACATGCAATGCTTCATTTAGTGGATTTTTTTTAAATTCTCCTAACAAAAGCAGATGTGTAAAAGACCAGTTTGCCTTTTAAAAAGAGGAAGTCCCATAAACAAACATTATATATTGTGTTCCAGGAAGCCACAGTAGACACTCCAGAGAAGAAGTTGTATAAGATAGCTATGGAATTGCTTACCACAGAGAGAGCCTATGTGCAGAGATTAAGGCTGGTGCATCAGGTACATGAAACTGTTAGATGCGTGTGTGTGTGTGTGTGTGTGTGTGTGTGTTCGTGTGTGTGCATATGCATGTGTGTGTGTTATGCCACATGAGTTTATACATGTACACCTGTGTGCTTATCAAAATCGAAAGCTTTTCATTTCTCATATATTCAAATGCAATGAAGTTTAATAAAAATATTTCATTATGCAAAGCATACACCTTATGATGAAATAAATGAAAGAATCAAATAGACATATATCCTGAGGCAACACACACACACACACATACACACACACACACACACATTAAAAATTGTATGAATTATCAGGTAAATTTTTCATATGTTCACAGCCTCAACCAAATCTTGTTTTTGTTATGTAAAATGAGATGTAAAGGACTAACATTATTATTTCCACTTATGAGGGTTTTTTTTCCTTTGGAAAGATTTTAAGGAAGATTTTAGAGTGTGTCAAAAATATAGGTGAGATTTTGATCGTTGCCCATTACTTTAATTTTAATTACTAATTAAAATTAGTACTAGTAATGAAAATTGTGCCAGCTAGCTTGAGTAAGATTTAAGATATTTCTTTTCCAGGTCTTCCATTTCCGAGTGCTCACAGAGAATCACAAGCATCAGATGTTTCCAGATGACGTTCTTGGTAAAATGTTCTCCAATATTCAAAGTTTATACCAGTTCCATGCTGACTTCATGCTTCCACAGTTAGAGGAAAGAATGTCAAAATGGTAAGTGCTCAGTCACAGTCAGTTTCAGAGATTTTTATTTTCAGAAAGTGTTGAAAAAAAGAAAACCATAGAAACAGTTTTATTTATTAAAAAATTTGATGTAATTTAAAATATAGTATTTATTATGGCATTGTATTCTTATTCAAGACTCATGAAATGCAAATTTAAACATATTTATTATTATTATTATTATTATTAAGCATATTAGTTTTCTAAATAAATAATTATGCTTTCAGTATACCTTTTGTGTAAAGGACCGGTGTACCATGAAAATCTGACTCCCCTAAAATGTGACTCCCCAGTCAGATTTTCATTATGAAAATCTGACTGGGGAGTCACATTTTCATAATGAAAATCTGACTGGGGAGTCACATTTTCATGGGAGTCATATTTTCATGTTACACCGGCATACATGTAACTACATACCAGGGTTATTTTACTTGAATTAATAACATTTTGCCTCCCCCCCCCCCTTTACCAGGGATAGCAATTAATTCTTCTTTCTTCCTGAAGTGCTCTGTTGCTGCATTCAATGAAGCTGTTCTTTTTCAGGGGTGAAATCCAAAAGCTTGGTGACTTACTGAAGGGCCTGGCACCATTTCTCAAACTTTATTCAGATTATGTGAAGAACTTTGACAATGCTATGCAGACCATCAATTTCTGGAGGGAGAGAAGTCCCAAGTTTGCAGAAATTATTGATGAGATTCAGGTCGGTTTTGGACCCTGAGCGGTGTGAGGTCTTTCTTGATTCTTTAATTTTAATTTATTGATTTTTATAGAAATGTCAAATTTTAAGTTTTTAAAAAATCTGCAATATTGTTTATTATGTTTTAATTGAATGTTTGAAAGCAAAGAGTTTGGATCGTAATTCTTCAGCCTCATTCATATCATACAATATAAATGATTTTGATACTATTTGAGAATTTATGATAAATTTAACAAATTTTAAATAGAAAACTCCAGAGTGCGGTCTCCTAACATTACAACACCACATGCTGGAGCCCATACAAAGAGTACCAAGATATGAACTTTTACTCAAAGGTATGTATCCACTAGTTCATTATTAATTCAGAAAGTCAAATACACAGTTTTGTTCAGTTTTTCCTTAGACATTCAGTGAATATAAGTGCTGATTTAAGTAATGAGATCAAACACTTGATAGGGTTTTTCAGAAGATGTTCTTGTTAAGCATAAAAAATTGATTTGTCACTGTTGTGTAATGATGTTTTTAGTATTAGTGATACAGTTACACTGTTGTACTCCTAAACTAGAAGAATGTCTCATTCTTAAATTGTGCTCGTTTCAGACTACATCAAGAAGTTGCCAGAAGGTTCTGTAGACAGGGAAGATTCTGAAAGTAAGTTCAACATACCCATCAGTTTTTACTTTCAATGGAAAATTGAAAAGTACATACAATGCCATGTTTAATATCTTAATACCCTGGGACTTTATCATCTTGGGACTGTATCATTTATCATGTTTAAAGGCTGAATTTTAGATCTCTAGACTAGTACTTATTTAAAAAGAGTATTTCATTAATTTAAAGGGATAAGTAAAACTTATTGATTCATATTGGGGTTTACTTTTTCAGAGGCTTTGAATTTAGTGGCCACTGCAGCATCACATTCCAATGAAGCCATGAAGAAAATTGTAAGTTTTGTATGATTTAAATAAAAAAATTATAAGAAGTCCACGTACATATTAACCCATATATATACTGGCTGTGGTAAGAAGTCAGTTTGGATCAGTTTTGGATAATGGCAAAGGAATACCATTTGATATTCTTTTGACATATTTTTTCAGCCCCTTTGTATTTTCTCACTTTCTGTTGAACATAGGGTGTATTCAGCAGTGCACATTACTTTTTTACTTGAATTTTTATGACACTGTATAATGGAATTTTACCCCAATTGTTTCTGGGTAAATTTTTCTTAATTACAAAAAGGGTAGTGCACTCAATAACATGAAGAGAAGGCAACTCTAGTTATTAAACTTTCTTCCAGGATCAGTTTAAAAAACTACAGGAGATTGAACAGAGTCTGGGGAATACAGTGTCTTTGATAAACCCAACCAGAGAGCTAATCAAGGAAGGTCCAGTTGGTAAAATATCTGCCAGGAATGGTCAAGAAATGAGCAGATATCTCTTTTTGGTGAGTGGTCAGTTTCATCAGGCATGCTGAATTGCCCTTAATTTTTTTTTATTTATTCAATCATTTTTAGACCCCAAAACATGTTATCTGTTTAAGCAAATTACGTTATTTTTGGGCTTATTTGTAATTCTGCAATTAATTTTTATTGTTTATTTAATGTACAGTGGAAAGTATGGGTAGGGATTATTAATCAGACCTCAATTTGTGTATGTTAATCATAAATTTATATGAACATATATAAAAGAATGAATATATAGAAGATAAAATAGAGCAATAATTTAGGAGACATTAAAGCAGAGATCAAGTAGATCTAATTTTTATGCTATAGAGCAATTATTCAATATAGATCTCCCATCATTATGTGTCAATGTCCTTTCAGTTTAATGACCTTCTGTTGGTGTGCTATGAGCAGCTGCTGGCTGTTCCAGGACTGGGGCCTAACTACAGACTGAAGGCCAAGTTAGACATTGATGGCATGCAGGTTGGTCTCTCTCTCTCTCTTTTTTCCACTCATTGCCTCTCTCTCTCTCTCTCTCTTTCTCTCTCTCTCCCTGTTAATGGCATGCAGGCTCCCTTCTCTCTCTCCCTCTCTCTCTCTCCCTTTCTTTCTCTCTCTCTCTCTCTCTCTCTCCATTAATGACATGCAGGTCTCTCTCTCTCTCTCTCTCTCTCTCTCTCTCTCTCTCAGACAATTTTCATTAAAAAATTTGGACACAAGATTTACTTTGTGTTCACTTTTTGTTTTTATTTACCACTATAAGTCAGTCATGCATACCAAAATTGTTATATGCAAGTACATTGCAGGCAGGTTAACTATTTCAAATTTAAGAATTTTTCCTTTAATTACTTTCAGTTGTTAATATGTCCTTACTTGAATATAAGTCAGAAATGTTTCTTTTTTTAAAGATATTTGAGGGAGACAACTTGGCCAAGTCTAATACGTTTTACATCAAGAGTAAACAAAAAACTTTGGAACTCTTCCTTGGGTAAGTTTTTTTCTGAGATTTGTTTATTTGAAATTTCCTCGTGAAGTAAGGTTACTTGATTCATTTGATTTTTAAGTTGCTATACTTACCAAACTTTTGTTCTCATTCCTGGTTTTACTGCTTTTTCCTTCAATCCAATAATGATTATAATTGTAATAATATTAATAATTGGGCAACTTTTAGCACCTTTGCATGTATGTGGCACATGTGCTGTATGGTGTTATTACAAAATTAAAATAAAAAATCTCTTTCTTTGAAGTATTTGCAGAATCAGAAACATTAATACTTAAAAACTGATTTCAGTTTCATTAAAATTTTGACAACAAGCGTTTGGTGCTGCTTTTAGCACTTATGTAATAATGTATAATAGAAATGAAAAGCATGTCTCTTTCATTTATGAAAATAACTTAAATAAAAGTGACTGCAGTGCTTTTGACAATTAGAATATGGAGAGAAGTTTTGTTGATTTTGGCTGTGACTAATACACTTGCTGTGATGTTTTTTTTTTTCTTGGCTTTAATGTAGCTCATATGAGGAAAAGGTTGATTGGCAAGCAGTAAGTACAGATGTTTCAGCACTATAACAATGCTCACTTTTAATAGTAGTTATGAAAACCACTCAAGCCACGTAGTGCACAAATACAGTTTATGACTTCATGTTGCAAATTGAAGACCAGGCATAAAAATTGTTGAAATAGTGCCTCTGATATGACCAACAAGAGAAGGTGCATATACTGTAGTATTACTAAGTGATTTGTGATTAGTCTTAGGTGACTTTTTCAAAGATTTTAGTAATATGTTAAAATAAAGAAGTTAAGTCTTTTAAATCTCTACGAGATTATGATATATATATGCATACTTTATCTCAGACAATGGCCAGGACTGTGAATGATTACACCAAGAAAAAGAAGTCTCTTAAACCAACTGTCAGCCAAGAGAATTTGGTAAGCATGCATTTTACTATTTTTGTTCATCATAATTATGTCTGAATTATAATTTTTTTCATTTTTTATGCTGGCTGTCTCACCAATGCCTTGTGTTGTGCATGCTAGAAAATTTACTCCTCACTTCCAATGTAATATAAAAATTGAAAGAAAGAAACATTTTCCAGATATTTAACACACCAAAGCTCAATTACAGATTTAAGTCAAAATTTATGTGTATAATTATATTTTAGCTTGACACTGTAAATGACCAAGAGCTCGGAATGAGAGCACCTCGTTGGGTGAAAGACGACGAGACAACGATGTGTATGCGATGTGGTGCGCAGTTCACAACGATCAGAAGAAGACATCACTGCCGAGCTTGTGGTTATGTAAGGGTTGTGTTATTTGCTGATGGAGAGTCAGTAGAGAAAGTAACCATCCAAGCTGACAGTTTTCCATCTAAGCTGATAGTCTTTGATATTTTTTTATGAAAATATTTTATCCTGAATATATACTTTTGATCAAAGTTTCATAGTCATAATCCACACCCCCTGAAAACTACCTATTATACCTATAATAATATTATGATAAAACTGGCTAAATATTACTACAAGTAGTACAAGATAATGGTTATTTTTGACGAAGAGGTTGCCATTTGGAGTAAAGCTTATGTATATCAATATTAATTATCATGCATGTTTATTGAGTTTACATAGCTATGAACCCTTTCAAAATATTGATTTAATCTTATGTCATAAAATTTTTCATTAGATCACTTAGCTCAGTTGAAGGCTGGATTTAATTTTTAATTAGTATTTTCTGATTTGAAAGTGACCTTTTTTAGTTTTCCAATTGTGATATTTTGTTTCATTTGAGCTGTTCAGTGTACACTCATTTAAATGATGTGATCTTTCCCTCATACCCCAGGTTGTTTGTGGCAAATGCTCCAGTTATAAAGCCAAGCTGCAGTTTGATGAGAAGTTTCACCGTGTTTGTGGCGACTGCTTCAAGAAGATTCTGCCATCAGGGCCAGCTGTTGGATCAGAAGATGGTGCCCTCAAGAGACCTGCACATTTGGAGGTGAGTTGTCACATCTAACACATTTGTATGTCTGACTGCTGTCACACTTTGCACATTATTTTGTTGATGACGGATTGCTATCACACTTATTACATGAATATAATAATGATAATAATTTTATTAACGTCTCGGGTTTAAAAGATAAAACCCACCCTACCAAGTGTTATGAGAGACTAAAACCTGTGATACTTCATTTAAAATTTCATAAAAGTTCTGTAAAATTATTACCTATCAATAAAACACATAAAAAAGGATATTGTATATAAAACTTTTCAAAGCCTCTCTTTGTTGTTATAAAAGAATGACTACAGTCACATCCAACTTTTTTTGCATTTGACTAATTGATGTTACACCTGAAACATTAATATATGTCAGACAGTCATTTTTTTATCATTATAAAATGTGACACAAAAACCCAGTGCATTATCTTGTTTATCTGCTGTGGTATATTTTATCTTAATAGACTTTTCTCATTTGATTTCAAGGTGAGGGCCAGTGAAAACCTAGTTATTGGAGGATACCTACAGCTCAGCAGTGACCTTGGCAAGACCTGGGAGAGAAAGTATTTTGCTGTGCACCAAGACTATGTTATGTATTGTTATAAAGCTCATCAGGTATGACAAATATACATAGCTGGTTTTATTCAGTCATTCATTCTAAAATTTTCCCCACAATACAGTTATTTTTGTTGAACATTAAGTAATTTTCATCTTGTTGCCCTTTGTAATAATGTAATGATTCAAAGTCATTTCAATCATGGGAGTAAGGTTCTCATTTAATTATGTTGAATATTAAAAGTGCTAAATTTGGGTAGTATTCTTTGTGTGTCAAATGTTAGAAAGAGAGAGAGAGAGAGAGAGAAAGCAAATCCTCACAATTGAAAGTACAGGTCTAAATAGTTAAATAAGTTAAAACAACATTTATTATTAATTTATCATTCCCCAGGACCTGTTTGCCATGACCTCCATGCCTCTCCCTGGCTATGTAGTCGGTCCTGCCACAGAGACCGACCCCGTGACAGGAGAAAAGAATAATGTGTTCAAGCTTCAGCATCATCACAAGCAGTACTTCTTTAGGGCAGCTGATGCAGGAGAATGTAAAAAGTGAGTCTGGTGATTTAACTAAAAAACTAAAATTCACAACTTCTTATCTGTAAAATTGTTTATACAGACTTGACATTTAATATGGAATATTTTTTTCCAAATCATTTTTCATCAGTTTTTTCCTATTTTGCAGACTGATAAATGAAAATAAGGATTAAAATCGTGTTTTAATAACTTTTAATTATCTCTTTGATGTCATTGTGACATCAGTTCATCAATGGAATTCGCCAGAAAAGCAAACANTGATTTAACTAAAAAACTAAAATTCACAACTTCTTATCTGTAAAATTGTTTATACAGACTTGACATTTAATATGGAATATTTTTTTCCAAATCATTTTTCATCAGTTTTTTCCTATTTTGCAGACTGATAAATGAAAATAAGGATTAAAATCGTGTTTTAATAACTTTTAATTATCTCTTTGATGTCATTGTGACATCAGTTCATCAATGGAATTCGCCAGAAAAGCAAACAAAAACACGTTGCCTATTCTATGTCATACAACAACCATTAAAAGGGATATTTTGGACCTCCATATTTTCCAAATTATTGTCTGTAAAATAGTTAAACGCTCCACAAAAGACCCTCATGTCAGTTTCTAGTCACAGTAACGGTCGCTGTTACGCCTGACTTCTTCTGGCTGCTACCAGCGCTCTCAAGTGGCAAGGTGTTCCTTGGGATAGGTTTTTAAAGTTTAATCTGGAATAACATTCCATGCTTCGGTCAAAATCTGCCCAATTTGGTCCAATATTGTTGTAGGATATGTAGGCCATTGATTCGGAGAGTAATGGCCTACCAACATATTGTCTCTTTGGTTCAAATATGGCGATTTTGATGACCAAGGTAGCTGCTCATTCCCTTGGTTCTGTAAGTAAACTGCTATTAAAAGTGCTCTGTGTGAACCGGCAATCTCACCATGCAACCTAAAATTGTTCCTAAGTTGTCCCCTATCAAATGATAGCCAAGTGGTTCCCAGATTATTTCTTTAATTGATCTGGTTCATGTTTTCGTCAATGACTACCATTGGTGTTTTGGCACCAATGTGGTATCCACTCCAAATACTGACGCTGTTAATGACCTTAGTCACTCTAGACGCGGCACGCGCTTCGTTGTTGGCCTCTTCTGGATGTCTGTAAACTCTGTTTTGACTGTTGAGCGGTACAGGTGAAATCTGACCTCAATAAAGAAAGCCGCGAGATTTCAGTGTTCAACCCAGAAACAGCCAAGGTCCTCAATTCAATAGAGAAACATACAACGGTGTTTTGCTGTTTACAGTGGGTTCCTCGGAGGTCGTATGGTATTCTAACCTGCTAAAACCAGTTTGGTGTTCGCTAAGGGCCTTGAAAAATGCGTTTTGGTGGTAATTTACCCCTCATTCTGAACGGACTTGGTGGTTTTTGTTTAGTTGCAACAGCATATCCCGAAAGACAGTGGGTCCTGTACCCTGGGGGTAAGATTTCAATACATTGGGTGTGGCCTCTGTGTAGGTACATCAGTCTGGGCATTACTCTGTAAAACAGTGCGGACCGTTTTGTTTGGCGCAATTGCCTGCCTGGCAATGCCTGTCTTTTTCGCGCCATTCTGCCACAGCTTAACAAATTTGTAAAGCACTGCATAGCTCATTTTACACACTGCAAATCCGACGACTTGCATGCAAAATTTCAAATTTTTCTATGCAGTAGTTGCCGACATATGGATACTTTTTTGACAGAACCATGCTTTGCCAAAGCCTAGCTTTGACCTGCCCAAAGGAGCACTACCCAATTTAATCACTGCATATTACATAATGCAGCAGCGCAACAAACCTGGTAATCACTTAATTGGTAGCGACACACCTGACTACACACTTCTCCATTCACATATCTTATATGAGATCGGAGTTTGTGAAAAAAAAACGCATTTTCACCTAGGCGTACATTCGAAACTGAAATATTCCATATTAAATGTCAAGTGTGTATGTTTTGAAAACACTCCTAGTATAGATGAGATTGATCTTTATGCAAGATTAAAAAGAAAGTGGTTTTGAAATCCTCAACATTTTTCTATGATTTTAACAATTGATTGCCTTATTGTTCAAACATTTCACTTTACCATTTTTTCAGGTGGTTAAAAATTTTAGAAAAAGTTGTCCAAGCAGAGCTTCCAAGTATTGTCATACCGTCACCTGAACAAGCAGAAACCTAGCTGGGCAAGGGCACACAGATGTATTTTGTCTTCATCCAAATGAGATCACAGTAAAGAACCACGTTGTGATTGAGATTATGGTTCCTTAACTTCCACCAGTTTTTGTCTTCTTTGGAACAAGTAATTAATATTTATATGTAGTTATATAAAGACTTACTGTGTTTGTGTTGTTGATTGTGGTTCTTGTCTTCCTTGGAACAAGTACCGGTACTTAATATTAATATTTATATATAGATATATAAAAACTTCCTGTGTGTGTGTTGTTACATGTGGTTCTTGTCTTCCTTGAAACAGGTACTTAATATTAATATTTATATATATAGATATGTAAATACTTACTGTGTGTGTGTGTGTGTGTGTGTGTGTGTGTGTGTGTGTGTGTGATAATGGGGGTCACAATTATCCATTTTAATGGAACAACAAAAGCTCAGATGTGAAAACAAGATTCTACTTTTGTTATTGACAAGGTGTTTTTTTTTTTAATGATAATATGTAATTTGTCTCAAATTTGACATGAGAATTTTTTTTTATAAGTCTGAATCACTGCATCCAAATTTATATTTTTCCCCCTTTTTTTACAAAAGAATATCTACAATATATTTTTGATGGTACAAAATGTGATTCTATAATTGAATCATATTTTTGAATTGACTGCTCTATACCTCTTTATTACAAGGACATGATAATGTGGATGTGGAATTATCCCCTAGATGACGCAGTTCTATTGTTTTACCTTGATCACAAACTCACGTAATTTTTTCATTGGAAATCCTTGTCTTCCATTTTTTAGCTAATTTTTTCTAGTGCCCATTTGGCATTATATAGCAATAGTACAAAATACAGGTCTTATACAAGGTGTCACATTTTTGTGAATGTTGCACATTTTAAACTATTAATTCCCTTGTATCATCTGTTATTCTAATACTAGTAACTTGATATGATGGGCAATAGATCTAAGTCATTTGAGACTTCAACAATTATGCAACCATGCTCATATTATCTACTTTAAAAACAGTAACAGTTCCATGTGTCACTTTCCTTACCATTCAGCTGAAACAGAGTTCTGCTGATCTCATATCAATTACTAATCAAACACTAAATATCACTAATCTCTATTCATATGTTGTTATGGGGACCACAATAACTCCATATGGTGACTGACTCAGGAACAATAAATGGTTCAGAAAGATCTTTCAGTTGTATGATAAATCCTAAGCTTTATACAGGTTTGGCAGTTAAGGTTGTGAGACCAGGGAATTGTTTCACAATAGAATGAGGACCAAACTTTGGTCAAAACTTTAAGCTGGAAGTTTTAACATACTCTGACCCAAGTCAATCAGGCCCCAGTTTCACAAATAAAAAACTTAAGTCAAGATCCCTGGCTTAGAACTTAATTACCAAGGTTACATGGTCACATGGGCACATCTTACCCTATCAGGAGCAGTATAACAGCACTCTCATGGAAATCCTAGTCAGCTAAGCTAGGGAACTGACTTTTTTTTTTTTTTTTTTCTTTCTTTCTTTTGACCAGATCTGCATAAATGAAATATTGGCTCTATTATTTGTTTTCCATTCTGTATTTATTAACCATGCCATATTTTAAAGTACATCACAACCTTTACAATGGATTCTGTTTATTCTGCAAGATAAGAAAAACAGTGACTGCTACATATCATATATGTTCACCTGTTATTAGACAGGAATGATCTTTTAGACTTTGAAGAACATTAAGAAATATTGAATTATCAATGCTTTACATGGTAAAGCATTCTTGTTAATACATATGACATTTGCTATGAATGTATGTAATCATTTAGATGACAGTAATGTGAAAGAGATGCTAACAGTAACTAAATTATTCTATAACAACATTGGGCATTGAACACTTTTTTATGATATTTTATAAAATGATTTTGGAAAAGGTAATGGTACTGTAATTAATTTATTAAAGGGATCTTTTAGTATGTTATTGTCTTCCATATTATATAACATTTGCTTTAATTAAATTTAATAATGCATTATTGAGTAATAGCAGAAAATTGATCGCCTGTTAGGTTTAGCAGTCACAAAAAAATAGGATCTTCCAAAACATTATTATTATTATTATTATTGTTATTGAAAATAGGAAGGTAGTCCGAATTATTTGACAAAATCATGCAAAGAAAAACTTACTCAAAAAACATGCTTCCTCTTTATGCAATACATATGTGTGGGGTTTAAGTGTTATAAATAAGTGGTTTGTGCAAAAAATGTTTTTTGTAATATCTATACATTGTCTAGAAAAAAAGCTATTTTAAGTATTTACTCATTGCTTTCATTAGTCCCCAAAGTAAGCATGTTATTGTAATCGGATATGTTGCCTGATCTCTCACTTGATCAGTTAAAGGTTTCCTTGGTATTTCTTGTACAAAATTATGTGTTTTTTTGTCTGTCTTTATCAGCCTTAGAATTTCGTATATACTCTTTATGTGCAATACTTATGATCTGTGACCTGGGGTCTGTATTTCAAGTTAATTTAACTTTGAGTTGTATTCCAAAACTCTATTTTTTCAATATTGAAGAATGTGGTCTTCTTGTGATTCTTAGTCAGTGTTTTTTAAAATGATCCTTTAATTTCCAGCATATTTAGCTTTCCTCCTTTTGAAACCTAACAAAAAGAACAAAGTAAAAGAACCACTTTCTCCTTTTTAATTAAACATGCATGTAAATAGTATAGATTCTGAAATCTTCTAAGAAAAAAATGTAGTTTTCCAAGGCAAAATTGTTTTATGTAAATTACTTATGTTGTTTAAAAAACAATAAATGAAAGAATGATGTCATGGGCATACATGTATTTGCTTTGTTTATTACTGTTTCAGCTACAAGCTTTTAGCTGAAAATTAATGCTGGCATTTACTTGGTTGAAGTTAGTTGTTAAGGCTCAAATCAAAAACGCTACTTGCGCTGTGGATTAATTCACCAATTCCGTGGTTAGTTAATTTTACTATTTCCTACATATTTCTTTTATCCCTTTATTCTTAAAATGATTCAGATTCTGAACAAAAAATGAAGTTCTTAGATAACATGGTTCGAGAGATTCTTTAATTTCATCTGTTCACAGACATACATGTATCACAGAAGTGCCAGTAACAACTTTTAAAAACGTTTGCATTTTCACAGCGGTGTGGGTATAATGTGAATTTAAGAGGGTTGTGAAGATTAAGACGCCTTTGACTTTTATATTTATAGAAAAAGACTAAAATAAAACGTCAATTTCACAGTGCATTCCAAGAACCAATTTACAAAGTAGTTATTTACAAGAATAATTATTTACAATAATTGCACATCTATCGGTCAACGCCATGTTTCAAGATAAAAAATGCAACATGTTTTGAATAAATGGGAGTAATGCAACTGTTTATCAAAAGAGACACTGGTAATTTATAAGCGCCGTCAAATAAAGATGATGGTAAATAAGTGTCCCGCTTTAATGTAAGCAAAAAGCATGTAAACAATGTATAGATATTGTGAGTTGATCTTAGTTTCAAAATACATCAGTAAACATATTCCAGAGTTTATGCATCTCAAAATATCTAAAACAAACAATAATCAAAATGGTGCAATGTTCTGTTCAGGTCTCAGTATTGTTTCTACTTTATGTTCCCAATTGCAATAGCGCCGCGGGATTGGAGACCGTCCAGAAACCCCTCCTGTCGCCGGGTAAGTCTCGAGGAGTACCTGTGGACATCAGGTGTAGTACTTACGGAAACCTTTGAACGACGAGCATCAATATCAGCAGTAAATGGGAAACCGAGATTTTTCTCCATAATGGCGGTTTTGTTTCTGAGCACCTGTGCCAAGAGAGGCATTTTTGGACGCCCGCGGGGGTCTTCTCTAAGGCAGGTATTGACTAGAGCTTCAATGCCGAGGACTACTTTCAGGGGGCTTATCGTGCACCCGAAGCTGTAGACGTCGCTAGCCTGGGTGGAATCGACTCCTTGGCGTACCTCTGGAGCAAAGCCCCCTAAAAGTCCCTTGTAGGCGGCTTGGGATAGTGGGTCTCGCTGGCGGTGAATGGTGTACGGATTGACGCTGTCTATCTTTCTGGTGCGACTAAAGTTGCAGATATAAGGCTCCATCATTTCCTGATCGTCACTAATGGACTGCAAACAAATGTGACGTCCATTCAGGTAGTTGTGTACAAAACCCATCTGGTGCATTTTGGCCAGCTTTTCTGCAATGCGTGTGATGAGACGCATGAAGTGATATTTCTCCGTTTTGTTGAGTGGCTTGTACTGGAATTTGTACATGTATTTGTATGGCTCCCTATTGATTCGATCCATGTAATTTCTGAGGTAGTCTGAGAAACAGACAGTATCAGCGAACCTTATATCTTCACCTCCAACTTTGATGAATTCAGTGACCATGCCGACCGTATGGTACTGCTTATATGGATCTTCCCAGCGTCGCTGAATACAACATGTTGTACGTTTAAATTTAGCCGGAAAGTCTTTCAGATCATGGACGTCAAACAGTCCTTCAAATTTTGGGGCAACACCAGCGTCTCCAAGAACTTGGGCAAATCGCAGCCAATTAGCGATGGTATCGAAGGAATACACCGAACGGAAAAACTTGACAACGATAGATTTGGCGACATCTCCGTGCCACTCTTCGGCGATGTGGCCACTGTTTCCAGCAGCCGGGAGACCAAGACTTGTGATGCCTCTAAGATTTCTACGGAACACTATCCAAGGGGCGTAAAATATACGGGGGAACTTGGGAAGTTTCACCTTGAAGCTGCAAGGTTTTTGAATGCCGCTGTCGACATGTCTTATCTGATCTTCCAGTTCCTGAGACACACAAGGCCACACTAAAATAAATAAAAATAATATTCAAACAACCGCCAAGACCATCCATTTATTTCGGAGACGAAGGACAGGCCTTGGATTTACATTTTTCTTCTAGATGGCACCAGGAATAGCCCAAATATACAGGTAGTTTGGATTACCTTGTGGTTCATCTTGATCATCATCGCTTCCGCTTTCCTCAATGTCCAGAACAAGGAAATCCTCATGTGAGGCATTGCTTTCGTCTTCTTGTCCCTCAAAAACCTCAACTATTGTAGCATCTGCAGAAATAATTGAAAATTTATTTTAGCAGGAATATAATCTGAGAGCGCCATAGAAAATAAAAAAAACATGCGGTTACACGAGAACATACAAATTATGTACATTATACTATACCAGCATGTCAGAACATACCTTCAAAGTCCGTTTGGTCATCTTTCAGGGCCCCTTTCTTTATCTTTTTGGTGCGCTTGAACATCTTTTTCCATGATTTTGATTTCTTTTTCTTTTTTGTTGTAGAACTTGTGCCATCGGCTGCATTAATTTAAGAGAATGAAATAAATACTTCACAAACTCATCGACATGAAAGTGGTAATGAATCCTAAATGGCAGTTTAATTTGCGTAAACAATAAATCCCAACAATTTTCAAAACTGTGCAACTAAAATTTTATGTTTAAGTGAACATATAAATATATCGCGATAAAAAATCAAGACAAGGTTATTTAACACCCCCCACCCCACCCCACCCCCACCGCCAACAACAACAACCAACACCACCCCGCCTTACCTCCATCGTCTAGTTTTGAGGATTCCTTCTTTTCAGTCATGGATTTCTTGGATTTCCAGGAATATTTCTTAGATGACCTCTTGGATGCCTTCTTCGATGTCTTCTTCACTTTCTTAGAGATCTTGGTCTGTTTCTGATTTGTATCTGGTGAGCCTTTGGACTCTCCATCTGATGCGACTAAAGCAAAAGAAAAGCATGGTATTAAAATAATAAGCATTAAGCGCAGGCACAGGACAATACTAAGAACATTAATATATTAAATGTATGACATATTTGAGAAAAAAACCAAAAGATGCATTTTTTTACAGCTTATTCATATAAGTTGCAATAAATAAGATAAGAGATTACCTTCTTCATCCAGTTCTTCCTTTCTTTTCTCGGATTTCTTAGACTTGCTCCTTTTGGCGTCATTCCTTTTTCGGAACATTTTCCTCCAAGTTTTGCCTTTCTTTTTCCTTTTCCTTGGTTCTGTATCTTCAAGAAATTTAAGATAGAATTACAAATTGGCGTCCCTGTTATCTTTCTGAGTATTTAATCACATATTTCTTTGCGTGTTATTACCTTTGGCCAGTACTTAAATACTAAATACACTATGAGAGCGTGCAGATATAGCTAGCATAGATTAAAATGTTTAGTCGGTACGCACAGCCATTATTTCTATGTGGTCTTTGTCTTAAATAATATGTCTATCAAGAATCAGCAAAGATACAATAGGGTAAAAAGATGTAAAATGTCAACAAGAAAGGTATTCAATATTCAAGGCGGTCAAAACATTATCATAAAGTTTGCTTTTATCTACAAGTTTAATCCCCTAAGACATTCGTCCATCGATAAGACGTACTTACCGGCACTCTCCAGTTCATTTTTGGCGTCTTTCCCGTCTGTCGAGACATCGTCCTTTAGTGATTCTGGTTTCTTAGAGGAAGTTCTCCATCTCTTGAACTTTTTTGATTTCTTGGAAAGTTGAGCGATGGAATCATTATCATTCTCTGAAAAAAAGAGTGAACCTTTATTATCGAAAATAGTTAAAAACATATCAATCTCCTCATAAATAAATAAATAAATGAAAAATAGCAACCTAAAAATTGCTCTTGTAAGTAGTAAAAACATTTGATATTGAATGTCATTATTATGAATCCAATCTCCTTGAAAATTCGCAAATTGATAAGAAGTACCTACCGTCAAACTTTTCATTTTCCTCCTCGTCCACATCAGCGGTGACTTCGCCCTTTAGCGATTTGGATTTCTTAGAAGCAGTTCTCCACTTCTTTAACTTCTTTGTTTTCTTGGGAACGAAGTCACCATTCACTGTATCTGAAGGTGGAATAAATTCAAATCAATATTAATTAACTTATTCGTTAATTAATTATTAATATAAATAAGTAAGAAATTAACAGTGCTCTCATTAAAATAATTGGTATCCCAACATAAAAGTGTTTTAACAGTTAAAAGTGTCATCATTCATTCAGCCAAGCATTCTTTACAAACACATAGGTTATTTTATGTATTAGGCCTACCAATTTCAGGGTCTTGATCAACTTCAATGACTGTTTTATCCTTTTTTGCCGTTGACTTCTTCAAGGGTGATTGCAACTTGATTTTCCAGCGGCGCTTAGATTTCTTAGTTTTCTTTTCCACGAAGGGGGTGGTCTCGTCAATTGAAGCTGGAATTTATTCATGCATTTACTATGTGAAAATTTTAGGATTAACTACCGAATTTAAACAACCAGTACGGCTAAACCAATGTGACAGGCAAACTTTTGTGTACAAGACCGATTTATACACGCATACTAACAACACGTCTCTTAAGAAAATTACTTATATAGGGTCCTACACATGTATATAGGATATCCTATAGGAAATTGAACCAAATATACTAGGGCATATTTCCTAGTAAAAAATCTTATAGATCTTATCTTATAGATATCTGCATGATTTCTATCGAGTTACTACAGGTCGTCCTTTACGAAATTTAGTTAAAGATGCAACATAGCTGGAAAAGCACGAGCGTGCAGACCTACGCCAGGGATACTACACTAATAAATTGTGGGCATCCACTGCACAAAGTCAAAGTCATGTTCCCTATCTCGCAGTGGTGAATTATTCTATCAACTCTAAAATCTAACCACTTTTCAGTTATCCCATTTATGAATTATCCTGATAATTTCATCGAAATTCACCCGTAAATCTTTTTAGTTAGGGTGGTGACAGACAGACAGACAGACAAAAAGATAAATGAAGGTGAAAACATAGCCTCCTTGGCGTCGGTAATAACACAATGGTTTGAAATCCATTAAGAAAAAAGGCCTACCAGGGGTATCCACCTCGACATTTGGCGATTCTTCACCATTGGCCTTCTTCGCGTTATTCGATTTCTTGGCGTTTTGGACTGAAGATGATGTGGGTATCTTGTCTTCATTTTCACAAGTTCCAGCTGAAACAAACAAGTATAAAAGGCGTGATAACGATTATACTGGTTACCGGATATCTTTGATAAAACGAATATCATGATCAGATGACAGTTTTGAAATATACATTGGAGAGAGAGGGAGAGAGAGAGAGAGAAAGAGTAAAAGAAAGCAAGAAAGAACGAAAGAAAGAAAGGGAGATCTATGTTTTTAATAAAAGTCGTACCATTAGCTTTCCCTTTTCTCAGCTTAAACCGCCCAAGTGCTCGACTCCTTGCCTTAACGTGTTTATCACCAGACTAATCAAGTGAAAGCAGATAACAAAAAAGAAAAATAAAACATAACAAAAGGAAATAGACCAAAGAAAAGAAATTAGAAGAATGAGTTGAAAGATGTTACACAAAATCAATTTTATCATAAAAAATAAATGCTAATTGTTAACTAAAATAAACAAATTAAAAAAGGATAACGAATGAATAAATAAGTAAATGAAAAGATAAATAATAAATACTATTCTGCATAGACATATATTTTTACCGGTTTATCACTTTCAGTCTGCGGCGCCTCTGCTTTCTCCTTTTTCTTCTTCTTCTCTTTCTTTGCTTTGCCTAGAGTTTATACAGTGCAATTCATCAGATAGTTGAAAAAATTAAGAGCAGTTCAAAAATGTTTGTAATGTAGGCCCATAAATAACATTGTATGGCGAAAATTAATTTAAACAAACAAACATCTACATAAGACAATCGTCTATTTATCACAAGCAATAACTGCTTTTCACAATATATCATTTATAGTCATGTTGCTAGGGGGGATTGTGGGCATTCTCAGTGGTGTCCACACTCTCTCTATTCTGACCATTTCGCTACAACCGTTGATATAAAATAAAAAATGTTTGTAGCGAATTGTTCGTAATAAAACCCCCTTCATATATCACAATAAAAAGAATATTGATGGAATTGTGATATTATGTTTATCCTGCCTTTAAAAGTTTATTTCTCACCTTTCTTATCTTTCTTATTTTTCTTATCCTTGTCCTCTACCTCTCCACTGCCCCCACAAATAAGGCAGGTAATGTGTATAGAAGAGAACAGTACTCTCAGCCAAGCAAAAAAGCTTAGATTTGGATTCCGCCAAGGAGGGACTTGGTCCTGTAATAAAGATCGAGACAGACATTTTTATATCAAATATAATCGCAAAAGAAAAAGCTGGATAACTTAACTAGATATAAGTGAGGAAATGATTATCTATTGCCTTAGAATTTCACTTACGTCATCCCCGACTTGCGGCATTTTTCTGTGTCGTTTTAACCAATACGTATGACCAACTTCTTAAAGTAAATACTATCTCAGTTCAACCAAACAAAATAAATGCCTTTTTCGTTGAATGTGTTGTGACGCAAATGTCCATGACAACATTGTGACACCTCACTAATAACGACGACAGCTCGTATGACGTAACGTTATTAACGATGACGTCGTATCCTTCAAAAGCAATGTTTTTGTGTTGAAATAAGATTTATAGTTCGTGTTATGTCAATAATAAGGCTGATATTGGAGAAGATACAGGGTAGATATATATCAGTTTTTCCCACCTGAGCCTACATCTTACTTACATCCCCCCTCCCCAAAGATTTTATGATTGATTCTTGTTTTTAGAACCTGAATTTTTATTTCTGCTTGTTTCCGGCTTGAAAAGTGTCCGTCTGTAGTGGAAACAGACAAAAAGCATAAAGCGAAAGCCACTACACTTGACCTTTATTTGACATATACGACAAATGCACACGTGCTAATAAACTGACGCGCTCCATGGACCGTTTGCCCACAAGTTGTAACCCAAAACTTACTTCGTGCTATTTCAATAATAAGACTGACATTGGAGAAATTACAAGGAAGATGTATAGCAGTTTTCCCACCTGAGCCTACATCTTACTTACTGTAAGAATCCACCAAGAAAAGAATTATAAAAATAGTCGTGTAGGCCTATAATGAACGATCTACGGGCTAAGAATTGTGAATAAAAAGTAGGGTTTGCTTTTTTCTCAAATTCTTCCCAATAGTTCGTTACTACTCTGTGCAGTTCATTCAGTGGATCAGGTACTGGCATGACACCCATGCAACTACCACCGCAGAAATAAAGTTGACCCGTTCATTTGGGAGAGCAGACCCTACCCTATTGTATTTTTACTGTATGCGGGTCAAACTTTCAATGACTGTCTACCAGCTGCTTGCTTCCTACTGTCTCGTATTTGATTTGTTTTTCAAGTTATCAGACACCAAAAGGTCTTTATATTACAAAATTAGCAAACATTTTATTCCCACACGAGTTGAGTTTCCACTTTGTTAATCATATTATGACCATTTTATTAATAACACGCTTATGGAGGCTGTCGGTTTCTAGTGCACCAAGTACATGTATATAAATTGAAACTGGTGAAAATAGCTTTTTTATTTTCTTTTTCTCACAAAATAAATTACGTTATTTTATCAAACTTGAAAAAATTAATTTGTGGATGGTTAATCAGTGAGCATGAATGATGTGTTCCTTCCATAATTCCTTTATAAAGTCGCAGCCATTGACGCTGTTTTGGAAGTTTATGCCGAGTTTGTCGGTTTTTCAGTGATAAGAACTATCGAGAAATAAAGTAATAAACAATATATGCCAGAGTTAATATTCTTGGTATAAATTAGTTTTAAATGATTGAAAACGGCTCGACCATGTATAATTGACTGAAGAACTATGCAATATACATGTATGTAAGCGGGCAACATACATATACACATGTGTACGGGACTCTTTTACGTACATGTAACACAGATAGGTAGACTAATCGTAAAGATTATTTTAAAAATGGTAACTATCATACATTTATATTAAAAAGATGACTAGCAGCGAATTTGAGTTTTTAATGAATTTCGTGTGTTCATTTTATGACCTTCAGCAGGTTTTAATTTTTTTCATTTTAAATTAAACTTTAAAATTAGAATTAAATTTTTTAAACTAACTATCAATGTATACGTGCCCACGATAGGTATATAACTGGTAAGTGCAAATGGCGATAAGTGTCCCAAATGTCTACTCACGTGCGGACATAAATCAAACGGTAATATGCCTGAAAGCTTGCCAAACTTCATATTTAAAAAGCAACTCTGTACTGAGCAAGACTAGAAAAAGTGTCGAAAATAGGCCCTGTAATGTTTAATGTCATCGTTCAACATTTGATCTCTCCTCTGGACTTTGCAGTAAAAGTGCCTATATACACCGCCTAAGCCGATTATGACGTGAGACGTGGTCCGGCAATCGAGTATTTTTAGATACAAAAAAAAAAGATCTTGCATCGTTAATCTAAGGACTTTCTCAATAATTTACTAATTTATAATTAGTTTACTCCTTATCAGGTTTGAATCGCTTCGTCCTCGTATTTCATTAAGAGAGAGAGAAAGAGAGAGATGAGCAGCACCCCCCCCCCCGCCCCCCTCCCCCCATCTAGGGATCCGTCCCGAGTTAACTTAATGCTTATAAATAATCATCAAGAAAGAAAATATTGTGTCATAAACGTAAACCACTCCGAAGTCTTCATCACCTTAGATCTAATTCTTTTTTACTTACATCATCCCTGACATCTTAGTTTAATTTGATACACTAACTTTGTACGCGTTTACTCATGTAAACTGCGTCCCTCAAAAAAGTCGTACGTAGAACTAAATCTAATGTTTTCTTTGGTCAAACAATTGCTGTCCTTTTCCACAATTTTGCTGTCAGGACGCAAATGCCCCTTTACGTCACTTAGTTGTGACCTCATCGCGAATGACGGAGTCTAGAGCATTTACGTTAGTCTATCAGGATTATTTTCACATTTTATCACGGTTTTATATTCAGTAGGACACACACTGTTCAGGCGTAGTGATATGTCGTCGTTTTCAGTCAATTGTTTGTTAAATAATTACCAGTTTAAGACTGAATTTGATAGTTTCTATTAAAACAAAAAATTATAATTCGTTTTTATTCATTAAAAATCTGCTTTATACCATTCTTAGTTTATTCTTAATTAAAACAAAACAAGTTTAATAAATAGATATTTTGCTTCATTCATTCTATTCATGCAACGTAACGTACAGAAACCTCAATTTATATGCCTGACTGTTGGGACCTATACTTGTTGCAAATAACTCCTCATAAAATGGTTGTAACCACTGGCATTTTAACTGTCATAGAAAACATTGGCCTACCACACATCGTGCATCTGCACGCTATTAAATCCTTTGAAGTAAGAAATATGCACCCGGGGCTGGTTGCCCCCCTTGCCATTGGGGCAATTTGGATCCTCATATAGACCACAATCCTTTGCGAGCAACAGAATTACCGGTATAGAGCATTGTTCAAACCAGGGAATTATACCGATATAATTCCCTGTTCAAACAAAGTCGATGGTTTGTTAAATTAATACCAGTTTAAGATTGAATTTGTTAGTTTCTTTCAAAACCAAAATTTATTATTCCCTATCATTCATTTAACCTGCTTTATACCAATATTAGTTTATTCTTAAATAAAACAAGTTTGATTAATAGATATTTGGGTTCTTGTAACAAGTACAACGTAACGTAGATAAATCTGCCTGCCTTATTTGAACTTTTTATTCGGCAAAGACTCTTAAAATAAATTTAATAAAATAAAGATGTGTAAATTGTATTGGCGTTTTCATGGGATACTAACTAGCTAGATATCTAATAGTGCTCTTTATATGTATCATTCCAGGTGTCCATCATCAACTAGATTAGTTCAATAAAGTTGAAGATATACATATTTATCTATGACTTTTCCCGCACAGACATTATGCGAGATCTTAGGGACAATGTTGCAAATATGGCGGAGGCAGACCTCCTAGCTGCCATAAGAAGACTAGCTGTCAAAGATGAGAGTACCCTGGTTCATCGCATACGACTGAGTAAAATGACTCAAACTCCAGGAACCAGTATTAGAACATTTTTGGCAAGCCTGAGAGGCCAAGCAGCATTGTGTCGATATACAGCCACATGTAAAGAAGAAGGCTGCACCCATATGTTTGACTACAGCGATGAAATCATAAAAGACAACCTCATCAGAGGCATCGCTGACCCAGAAATTATGTCAGATTTATTGGGTGACCCTAAAACAGACAGGACGCTAGAGGAAACTGTATCCTTTATCGCTCAGAAGGAACAGGGAAAAGTGACCAAGAGTGCAGTCGGAGACAATGCTAATGCTGCCAGCAATGTTCCNCATATTTATCTAACGTCTTTTATATTTAGTGATTGAAATGTATCTGGATAAGAAGTCCACAATATACTCATGCAGTCACATTCTGACTTGTTCTTGTGGACTTTGAATCAGTTTTGAGTCTGAATAGAAAAAATCTGGTCTGATATTCTGACATGGATATTACAGCATTCTGTCAAAGGTGGCAGTGTTGTATGCCTTTATGTTGCTGGTCTGTAGTATCAGCTGCCTGTAGTTGATGTGCTCATTATGGTGTATTTACAGTCATTTGTATACATATTGTTAACAAGGCATCTCTATACAGCTTATGGCATTGTTTGAATCTAATGCGTTTGTGAAGGTAGCACAATAGGTTATCATTTTCCTTTTTTTCCTTATTAATTATCCTCGATCAGCCTTATAAACATGTTACATTTAAGAGAACAAGTATAGCATCAGCTACATCAATGAACTGATATTGAAATACTTTTTAGAACTTTTCTTTTTGACTGGGGTTTCCACCAAAGGAAAGGGTTCTGCAGTAATGGGAAAATTTACATTTTTGCTGCTTTAAAACTGAGAATTTTATATTGTAAAATCAGCTTGAAGATACAAACAATCCATTGACTTCCATTTCTCCAACCCTTGTTAACTTTAGGAAACATAACTGAACACATGCTTCTATTTTCTTGCAGTTGGTTGGTGGTGAGCTGGACCTTGAAAATAACTTCATCATACAAGAACCTGAAAATATCAAGCACATGCTGCAACTGGTAGACACATGCAATCCTACTTTACAGGTAGATTATTAAGAGATTTGTTAGATCTTGTGATCACACTTAGAAGGATAACAACTCTTCGTATGAGATCTATATTTCAAAATGAAAACATTGTGAACAACTCAAAGAAATATGATATGTATTCTGTTTTACCACAAAACATCGGTTATAGGTATTATACTGATATCTGAGCTTGTCTTTAGACCACGTGACCTCCATTGATGGCTATACTCTGTTATAATCTCTTAGAAATTATATCAAAAAAACAAACTTAAAAAAATCAGGGACTAATTTTGGATGTAAAAATGGATTCATTAACCATTGGTAAGTATGGGAAAATTGTTGTTTACTCCAGGAAAATTAATTTTTTGGCCAAAACGAAGAGTTGTTATCCCTTTAATACAAGATAAGTAGACATATGTTGTTCAAGTAGAATTATGCATATACCATAAGATTGAGTGCTTACATTTTATCAAAGCACAAGGCTTTTCAGAGGGAATAAAAACTAAATGAATGATAAAGATATTACTTTTGGCTTATATGTGGGGAGATGGTGTGTAGTACTAGTGAATGGAAGTAATAGGTTTTACAGAATTAATTTTATATGTTTTGTGATTGTAACATATGTAGTTAAATAATTTTTGTTACATGTGTGAGAGATGGTTTTTGTAATGTATGCCATTATATGTTTCTTTTGATATTTATAATAGAAGACTGCACACAGAGTGCAGACTCCAGCAAGTTAAAATGTTCATGTGCACAGAAGGCTTTGTATTTCTAACAGTTGCAAATAATACCAACAAAATATCTTTCTCAGGCTGAGATCTGGAGCATCTTCACCGCCATCTTGCGCAAGAGCACACGTAACCTGCAGGCGTGCACAGAGGTTGGCCTGATTGAGAAGGCGCTGCAGCATTTGCAGGAATCGGATGAAGTGGTGGGAGGTGGGTATTCCATCAGATGTGATGTCAAGTGCAGCTTGTTTATAACAATACTGGTACAATAGAGAGCCATAGCTTTCTTGGCTTTGTGTGAAGTTTTCTCTGGTATCTATAACTATATGGTCTGTTGCCCAATCCATTATTTTGTGTTTTTTATTAGTTTAAAACAGTTCCTAGTTTTGAATGTTTTTCTCTAGATCTCCTCATTGACATGATGGGCGTGTTAGCAAGTTACAGCATCACCGTCAAGGAACTGAAACTGCTGTTTGGGTTCCTGAAAGCAAGCAATGGAAAATGGGTGGGTTTCTGTTTAGAAAATCTAATGAACAACTGGTGGGGCTTACTGTTAAAACAATAACAGAGTAAACTTTCATTTCTTATTGTAGGCAAAAAAAAAAAAATAATAAATAATAATAATAATAAAAAGTAAACTTAAATTGTTTGAAAAAATGCCACACAAAAGCTTTCTGTTACTTCTATTAATATGAAAGTCTAGATACAGTAATATGAAAATATGATACTGGATTTGAAGAAACCTGGTGTGTAGCTGGTTCTACTGGTGACAGTTCTGTGTAGGTTTAGACTGTTCAACAGTATTGCTGAGGATGAGGCTGTCAGTAATTAGTATAGACTCACTCCTACTGTCAGGCGAATATGTATTAAAGGACACTCCTTGGCATTCTTGTTATTGATATTTAGCAAGCTTTCACTTCATATTTCAGCCTCGGCATGCTGTCAAGCTTATTTCTGTCTTGAGACACATGCCACAAAGACATGGACCGGACGAGTTCTTCAGCTTTCCAGGGAAGACAGGAGCTGTAAGTTTCACAAAGAGCTATCTTAACAACAGCGATATGACTATTTGATGTAAAATTCCCTTAGTATAAAATCCTAAGTACAAGTAAAGTTATTGCTCAGCCTTTCTCCTTTCTTATTTTCTGCAATAGTCTGCTTCTCCAGAAATTTAACACCCCATTTCCATAGATTTTTAGATCGATCTATCCCTGTGGGGAGTCTCACTAGATTACTGTCAGCTTGGCCGGCTTAAGCGTCTGTCCCGCCTACTAAAAGCTGTAAAGGGGTAATTAACTATGGTGCCCGCTCGGCTGACTGCAATTTAGCGTGAACCCCCAGGGAGCTAGGTCGATCTAAAACTTAATCTTTAGATCGATCTAAATCTCTGGGAAAGCACCCTAAAAGTGTAATACTGTATTTTTGTTTTTCAAATTTAGTGTATAGCACTGCCCCCTATTGCCAAATGGCCATACCAGAATGGCTGGACCTTCTCTACTTGGATCAGGCTGGACCCAGTGTCAGGAGGGAACATAGAAAGAGAGAAACCATATCTGTACACGTAAGTCTATGGGAATTTACATTGTCTGATAAGTTAGGAATGCAACCAGTGTTGTTAATGGTTGAAATGTTTTTGATTTCAAAAGATCCATGGGCTTGTTGATGTTGATATCCCACTGAGCACACTAGTGTAAGAACTGGTGCTGAGAGCAGCGTGGGACAAAGATGATCCCTGCGGCTACTGGAAGCGGGATAGAAATTTAAAATCAACCTTCTCTGCAACTTCCTCTATATGAAGAAGGTATGCCATGTTAATCTATAATTCATGTTAATCTAAAATTCAGACAAGCTTATTAATAGGTAAAGATATGACAAGCTCTGTATCAGCTGAGTGATATTTCAGTTTCCGTACAGCCAAGGGCCTGGGCTACTCAGCACACTTCATAGGAAGTGCTCTGGTTATCACCGCCATGAAGATAGCAGGAAAGGGATTCCAGCACTGTGTCAATTTTGAATTTCAACCCAAAAAGGTAAGAATTATTTGTTTTACATGAAATATCAAGGATAATTATTTATAAAAAAAAATTACGTTATATGTTTATTTTCACATGCTTGGAGTGTACCTTCAATTGTTCTTATGTTGGAACTGGCATTTATCTTGGTGTTTATTTATACTTCCTTAACAATTAAGCTGTATATGTACATGTGTATGTACAGACTACGTGCTTCCAGTGGTACATATGTGTATTATATTACAGACTACGTGCTGGTAGGTATTGTTTCCAGTGGTATATTTATATTGGTATATATTATATATGGTGAATTGTATATTTATATGTATATATATCACAGACTACATGCTCTCTGGTATTATTCCCAGTGGTACATGTATATTTATATTTATATACATTCATACTTCATGTTCTCTGGTATTATTCCCAGTGGTACATGGTCACTCTGGTCCATGTGTACAGGCTATGGGGGAAGAGTGAAGTCCAAGTGTATGTTGATGGTCAGATGGTGTCCACCACAGAGATGTCCTGGTTGGTCAGTGGGAATGAGGTAAGATGGACAGCTGCACTATTGATAGACAGAACTACCATCTTGATTAAATGCACTTATTTTGATTCACTTGTGCTCAGGTCGTGCTGTTAAACTGGATTCCTAGTGAGACAAAATTAAGTGTGCTGTTTTATTAATTTCCACATCTGAGAAAATGTGTGTGAAGATACCTATTGAAATGGAGTGTTTTCCAAAGATGTAGTTACTGAATACGAAACGATGCGACAAGAACTGTTTAATTGGTATTCATAGGAAGAAGCTATAGAATAATCTATGACATTCACACAGCTTGTTGTGTTTTATTTCCAGCCATTCAACAAGTGTTTTATAGGCACCACACATGAGCAGAAAGAAGAGAGCATGTTCTGTGGTCAGATGTCCACTATCTACATGTTCAGTGAAGCTCTCCAGCCTCAGTACATAGATGCTATATATCACCTTGGACCAGCATATAAAGTAATGTTACTCTGAAGATTTGTTTTATTTTTATCAAATTGTTTTTATCTTTAGGTACATTACTCTGAAGATTTGTTTTATTTTTATCAAATTGTTTTTATCTTTAGGTACATTTAAAATAAAAATGACACATCAGTGCTAGCTGTTGTTGACTTTGACATATGTTTTCTTTGGATTGCTGCCTATGTGGCATTGAGTTGAAAGTAAGACGTACATCTAACAGTCTTGAGACATAATCATAGTGGTAAAAAATTGCTCCGAGCAGAACAAAAAACCTGTGGAGTGTATCTTCTTACACTGATTGTCACCTCTTTTCAGAGCCAGTTCCGGTTTACCAATGAATGTGACACTCAGGGACATGAGGTAAGGCACAATTGCTATAACACTAGTCGCCACTTCTACACCATCATTTCATACACAATAACACTGTATTGATATTGATGAAAATATTACCACCAGTACTTAAAGGTTAAGAAGACTATGAGAAGACAATAATTTTAGAAGTGAACTTATTCAGCAGTTAATGGTATGGATAATTTCCATGGATTATTTGTTTTCATAGCATCTTCATGGTTTTTATTTGATTATTGTTAATTCTTTTTTTATTGGAAAAACATTCCATAACTCCTAGTATATACATGGGTTAAAGTTTTCAGGATTATCCCTGATTTAAGGTTTTTCAGTCTTCATTTTGATAATATTTTTCAAATTATATAAATGCAATTGAGAAATTGCAAGCAACGTTTTGAGGATTTTAAGTTTTTAAAACTTTCACCTATGTATGTATAATAACTACTTATTTTACCACTACAGTTGTCATGCAGTGAAAATCCAATAATTGTCAGAGCATGTAATGTTTAGGTTGTCATTGAAGGGTTAGCTTGGCTGTAACTTAGTCAACATCTGACTCTGATTTCAGATCTTATTTGATGACAAGTTTCACTCCAGTATTGTGATGATGTACAACCCTATAGCCTGTGATGGACAGCTCTGTCTGGAGTCCTCGCCTAAAGGAAACCCTTCCATATTTGTCCACACGCCACACGCTCTCATGTTAGAGGTACACATTCCTTGGGATATTTTTTATCATAATATAATACCTTGTAACATCATTGTTGGCTGTTGCCTTTTAAAGACAGTCTAAAAACCAGTTACAATAATATTTAAATTGTCCAACTTGAATATTATAGTAATACAAGAAAAATCAGATCTGGAATGCATTTTACCTGAATTTAATAAAATCACTTATAATAATATGATTAAACTATAGAACTGATGACAGTAGAACACTTAGTATAATTGATAGAATCCAAACATAATGTTCCATTTGTTTGTTAGTTTTTTTTTGTCTGTTAGGAACATTATGCAAATAGTTTTGGACGGATTTTGATGGAATTTAAAGAGTGTACCAAAGAATAAATAATTCGATTTTGGTGGTGATCAATATCCATCCACCCTATTTATATTGGTAAAACACAGCATTGCACAGGCCCCATTTGTATATTTTTTCTTTATCCATCCTGTGACACAGGTGCCATTACCCTTTGCCCCTCTGACTTTACATGAATGTTTTAAACTAAGTCAAGACTGGTCCAAAATTTATGATTTATATATTTATTTATTCATTAATAAATATTCTATCCCATTATACCACTTTTGCCCACTGTAATCAGACGACTGCCACAATCAGTAACAGTGTGACCCATAATTTTTTCTCCAAGTATATTTTCTAGCCAGAATTATTCACTTTTATCTGATGGGAATGTTTGCCAGCACAAGACTAAGATACACAGCTTTAAACTATTAAATTCCCGTACAGCAGCTTGTTGGAGTTTGTATGTGTATTTAAATGTACTTAGAGTAACCTATATATTTCTAGGGAGTAAAAGCAGTAGTGACCCACTCCATCCACAGCACTCTCCACTCCCTAGGGGGGATACAGGTAAGATATATAGTAGAATACAACATCACACATGATACAGGTAAGTTATATAGTAGAATACAACATCACACATGATACAGGTAAGATATATAGTAGAATACAACATCACACATGATACAGGTAATATATATAGTAGAATACAACATCACACATGATACAGGTAAGATATATAGTAGAATACAACATCACACATGATACAGGTAAGATATATAGTAGAATACAACATCACACATGATACAGGTAATATATATAGTAGAATACAACATCACACATGATACAGGTAAGATATATAGTAGAATACAACATCACACATGATACAGGTAAGATATATAGTAGAATACAACATCACACATGATACAGGTAAGATATATAGTAGAATACAACATCACACATGATACAGGTAAGATATATAGTAGAATACAACATCACACATGATACAGGTAAGATATATAGTAGAATACAACATCACACATGATACAGGTAAGATATATAGTAGAATACAACATCACACATGATACAGGTAAGATATATAGTAGAATACAACATCACACATGATACAGGTAAGATATATAGTAGAATACAACATCACACATGATACAGGTAAGATATATAGTAGAATACAACATCACACATGATACAGGTAAGATATATAGTAGAATACAACATCACACATGATACAGGTAAGATATATAGTAGAATACAACATCACACATGATACAGGTAAGATATATAGTAGAATACAACATCACACATGATACAGGTAAGATATATAGTAGAATACAACATCACACATGATACAGGTAAGATATATAGTAGAATACAACATCACACATGATACAGGTAAGATATATAGTAGAATACAACATCACACATGATACAGGTAAGATATAGTAGAATACAACATCACACATGATACAGGTAATATATATAGTAGAATACAACATCACACATGATACAGGTAAAATATAGTAGAATACAACATCACACATGATACAGGTAATATATAGTAGAATACAACATCACACATGGTACAGTTAAGATATAGTAGAATACAACATCACACATGATACATTTTATACTCTTCATCCATCATTAAGGTATCATCAGCAAGTCACATATGGTAATACAAATTTTACATTTGAAAAGCCAAAGTAAAATTACATGTGAGTTTTCTTCCAGACCCTGTTCCCTCTGTTTGGTCAGTTAGACTGCGTACAGGAGAGTGCCAGTGAGGAGGAGAAAGTAGATCACACAGTTTGGTAAGCTGGAAGTACTACAGACATGGAGATATTTTATTTGCTTCGATGTTTATTTTCATTATTGTCAATTTTTTACATAGATAACTTAGCTTGAAATGGATAATTACAGGTACTTTAAAGGGTAATTCAGTCGTTGTAAAAATGATGCCAATGTTTTGATCATTAACTAAACAGCAGTGATATTTATTAGACTACTAAATGTGGATTAGAAAATTAAGCTTTTTATCATTGAATATTACTGTCAGTTAACATTGTTGCTTAATGTTAATTACTTTTTAAAACTGTCTTTTGGGATAGATTGTTGATGTGATTGTGGGTCTTCTTCTTCAGCTCCACACTTTTGGCCCTCCTTTGTGACTTACTGGAGAGCTCCGTGACTATCCAGCAGCAAATGTTACAAAACAGAGGTTTCCTGGTGATAAGTTACTTGCTGGAGAAGGTAGGTGGCAGGGGAATCTCTAGGTTGCAAAAAAAAAAAACATTCAGAAACTTGTTCTTTACACTACCCATTCTCTTCACTAATGTAGCATTTGGTGAAAGTGGATTTCTAACCCTTTACCTGTGTAATGTTGCTATTGCTATTGGAGTATGTTGGTAATAAGGTACATGGTCAGGGTTTGATATTCAAAATGTATCTGATTTGAATACGGTTGGAAACCTGAAAATTAAGTGCTTTGCTCATATATTTAAATATGCTGGTTCCATTAGATCACCACCTACATGTACATGTATTTCTGCGCATTTCATTCCATTTAATTTTGCAAATCAGTGATGGCACAAAAATTCTGAGGCAGAGGACATGTATGTTATAACCTGTAGCTCTTCCCAGGCCACGTCTAGCATATCTGATATCTTTAGGCACATGGTAGCTGTGACTGTCTACTACTTCTTCTCTAGCTAGAGTCAGGAGACATGTATATATGCCATTAGAATTCACTGATTCAGTAGCCTGTGATTTAGATATAGATTCCTTATTTGAAAATTAGACCAGTGTAGGGAATTAGAATATATATTGACCAGTAAGATTGGCTTTTTGTCAACATTTAGTATATTGAATACAAACAAGTTAAATTTTCCATGACTATAATATTATTAGCATATATGATACAATGGCAGTGTAACAAATGTGTTTATAATTCCCAATGTTTTCACCAGGCAATAGTGAGGTCCTCTGAAACCTGTGATGCAGTAAGTATGCAGTTATAACTGCAGTTTGGTTGGACACTGTGCACCGTGCTATTTGCATGCGGTTGCAGTGATGACTGCTCCACCTTAGAACTAACCAGCTTTCAAACAGTTAATCTTTTTCCAGCATATTGCAATAACCTTGACACAATATTACACTTGGTAGTTTTTTTTCACGAGAATGCTGTAACATTGACAGAGGTTTGTGAGACAAACCTGATATCTTTGGAATGGCATCTCAAACCAAGTGATTACCGATGCAATCTGCCTTCTACAACTAACACTTGGCTTGGTGGTTATATTCTAGACTTCACATTTCATTTCATGATTTGATTTGTTGCCTTCAGAACAGCACAGACATAGAGCAGCTGTAGCCTATATTAATCCAGACAATTCTTACTAACTGAGCCTTGGACTACACTTTGAGCAAATATGACTTTATTTCAGCTGTGACAGAGTGCCTGATTTGTTAAATATCAATTAGCATGGTCTCCCCCAATTTCTGATGATATACAGGGCCTATGTTTGCTGGCAAAAAACATGGTTAATGCCTTCATTACACTCATATTAACTAGTGTTGAATGAAAAACTGGTTCTCTAACATTTTAAACAATTTTTTGTCCAAAATATTTATTATTTATCCATAGCATATACCAGTATTAAGGGTGCAGTGTATATGCAGCCATATTTGGAATTTGCTGTAAAGTTTTTTTTTATTTAGTAAAACTGGATCTTGTAATGACTTTTGTTGTATTTAGTGGCTTTAATAAGATATAATAAGTAGAGTGGAAAAAAACAACAAAGTAATTAAATTCAGAAAAATTTTTGCAGGTGCATTTGAGTGTAGTGTCACTAATTTAAAGTGATCTAACAACATTCCATGTGTCATCTCAAAGAAGAATTAATTCAGAAATAATTTTGCATTCTAGGCATCACGTGAGCACCTGAGTGAAGATGTCCTGAACTCTTTCCTGAAGTTGACCAAATACTTGGTGGGACTGCCCAATGGTGGACCACTGTTGAAGCAGTTATTTGACCATGTGTTATTTAACCCTGCTCTCTGGATACACAGCCCTGTGGCAGTAAGTGAACCTTCAAGTTCACCATTGCACTGATGTCTGAGCTCACTTTAAGAGGGCATTTTTTCAGGCAAATAACCAAACAGTTTTAGGCAAATAGTATATTTGAATTAAGATGAAATTACAAGTGTTTCACTTAGTTTATTCTCACTTCAAGGTGCAGACCAAGCTGTGGACATACATGTCTACAGAGTTTATTGCTGATGCCCAAATCTACACCAACATCAGGCGCGTCAGCGCTGTGCTGCAGACCATGCATTCTCTCAAATATTACTACTGGGTGACCAATCCTAAAGACAGGAGCGGCATCACACCCAAAGGAACAGGTACTATCTGGTCTCACAAATGCCTCACATATATAGAGTGGAGGCTTTGGTTGAAAAATAGGGTATTATGATAAACCAGAAATAACTCATTTTAAGCATTATAGTGCTCTTGAAAACTGTTTTGTCTGACCCCTATGACATCATTGTTCTATCTGAATCTAATGTGACCATGGGTATTCAGACACACATATATACACACATTGGCCATCTGGTTGACAAAATAAGAATTTACGGAAAATAATTAAAAACATGCATGTGCACATACATGTTAATTGTTGCATTTTGAAGAACGACACCTTCTTTGATGTGCCTAACCCAGCTTGTGGTACATATGATACCAAGGGAGTAGCAGTGCTTCTTTGATCTTCTAGTTGAATTAAACATATTAGGTACATATAACCTGTCTTTAAAAACAGAATGTATTTATAATATATTGCCCCTTAATTTTTGAATTGATTAAATGTACATTTGCTACCATGGTTGACAGATGGGCCTCGTCCTGCCAAAGAAGAGATCATTAAGCTGAGAAGCTTGATGCTGTCCTATCTGAAGCAGCTGATCATGAGGGGGCCAGGGATATACGAGGACGAACTTCAGAGTTTGCTGAACTTCCTGACAACAGTGCATGAGGCAAGTCCTTAATTGTATGAATTATTATACAAGTTATATGCACATTGCAGAGAGGTTGAAAACCTTGTTGGTATGATTAATTAGCATAGGCAGAAACAGTGATCTTTTGCTGCTCATAGTAAGCTCATCTTGGTCAGACGGCCTGTTGAAGAAAATATACCATTTCTGGGATTATATTCTGAATAATTATAATGAATAAATTGAACACAGCAGTCAGTATGTATTTACTTAATGCAGAATTTGTGAATAGTGCATGTTTGATACATAAAGAATTTTTACAGGATGAAAATCTGTCCGATGTGTTGAGTCTTGTTGTGACGCTGATGGCAGAGCACCCCTCCTCCATGGTGCCTGGCTTTGACAGGAAGAATGGAATCAGGTAGGATGACTGCATTTTATGTTGAATGTGTTTGATGGAAGCAGTACATTTTATATTTAGGTTATTGTTTCTAGACAAGACATATCCTAGAAAATCTTTCATGTTTACTATTTAAAAGAGATCTCCTTGCATTTGATTATCCTCCACAATAATATTTGTGCCCTGGAAAGCTTCTAATATTTCCCCAATTCAGACCTTAAAGACTATAAAATCCATTAAGTAAAAGTTTATATGAAGCCTCCCTAGCATCGTTATCTTGTTAGCCTTCTCGGGTAGCCATTGACAGCACACAATGTCTGTAATGTCTGTATCACACACAGCACATGCCTGCAATACAAAGCACTGCACCATTTTCTGTGAAAATGAAGAAATGCATGTAAAGGCAGATGTCATTCTAAATGATTAGCCAGTCATTTAGATCTAAATTGTTAAAATTAAAAATGGAATAAGATGTCAAATCCAAGTGCAGGGACAGGTTGTGAAATGAAATACAAGTAGGAGAAAGTAATTGCCCTTTTTCCCCAGGCAAATTCATTTTGGTGGGTCAATTCCATGGAGAGGACCTTTTACTGCTGTAGCTCTGGGTATATCACAATAGTTATAAGTTCAAAACATTGGCTGTGTTCTCTTCTCTGGGATGATCACAGTTATTTAACATACGATAACTATGAAACTCATCACTATGAAACTAATTTCAAGTAGTCCTCTTCTTTTAAGGTGATATTGTAGCTGTTATTTTTTGACACACGGGCCTGGTTTCCTGCCTTCAGTGTTGTATATGTTGTTCATTCCAGGACGGTGTTTAAGCTGCTGGCATCTCCCAGTGAAATGATCCGGATTCATACACTCAAATTCTTAGGATTCTTCCTCATGAGAAGTACACACAAGTAAGCAGTTAAATACAGATTCTGAAGTAAAATACTTCTATAAAAAAAAACCATTTCAATTTTTTCATAAAGACATACCCTCATTTTTAAAGAAAAAGACAAAAAGGGCTTATTTTTAAATTTGGACAGGCATTGTAGAAAAACTATGATAGCTAAAGCTATCAAATTTTGCATATTTGTGCAAGAGCATATAGGAGATTTATGTACCAAATTTTTATTGAAACTTTTGTGTAGATTTTGAATGCTGCAAGTTTGGTGCAAACCATAACGCTAAACCAGAAGCTGCTAGTTGATTTTCCAATGAGAAACACTTTTTAGCTAATGCAAATATTGAGACAAAAACTATGCTCATTATAGAAGATTTAGTAATCAAAATTTTAAACTCATAATAATACAGGTGAAATTGTGAATTTCTGACTTTGCATTGTAGACATCGTAAACAAATGTGTTAATGCCTTAGTTGATATGTTGTATCAGACATTTTATTTTGCACGACAATGCAGGGCGTTTGCATTAATTGTGCTGGGAACAGCTAAAAACATGTACTTCCGGTTTTTGTCAATTTCTTGAAAGTGTTTTCTTGAAGGGTGTATCTATAAGTTATTTTCTATAAGATATATTTCCACTCAAGAATATGATAAAATTGTTCCCGTAATTGACTTTTTCTTGTTTTCTTGCTACATGAATTGTCTCTTTGTTTGGAAAAAAGTCAGTTTTTTAAATTATTGTTGATTAACTTAAGCAAGTAGAAAATTTTTCTTTAGGTTACAGAATAATAATTCAGTCAAAATGCAATAAATGAATGCAATAAACTGAATTTTCAAATAGTTCTGACCTCTGTTTCAGGCGCAAACATGACTCCATGGGTCCACACAACTTGTTCTCATTGCTCTCTGAAAGGTTGTGTCTCCATAGTAACGAGCTCACCATGAACACATATAATGTGCTTTTTGAGGTAAGAGAAAATACATGGACCTTAATTCACTAGGGGGGGCTGGTTTTGTCTCATGTTAGATGTGAATGAGATGTTTTAATTCATTTTCAAAAAATGGGCATAGAAACCAAAGTTGGTTGTAAGAATTAATCAATAAATATTTAAAAAAAATTTTTGACCAAGAAATAATTTTGCAAATATATTTCCTTTCTTTATAATGAGGGTAAAATGATGTTAAAAGTTAAAACCAGCTTTTTGTACTTAAGAGTAACTGTAAAGTTCAATGTGGGAAAGAGAAAGTGAAATGAATTGTGACACATGAGCCTTTTGTTTAGGGTGGGTACAAAATTATAGCTCGGTATATCTGTTAAGGTACCTAAATTATTTCTTGCCTTGATTACTTGTCCTTGAAATTATTTCTTTCTGGAATTCTTTAACTCCAGGTGTTGACAGAGAGGATGTCCAAAACTGTGATTGTAGGCAAACACCCAGAACCAGATAACAATTTTAGGATAGAAAATTCATGTAAGATATTAATCATTTTCATTGAAACAAAGATAAAAGAAAAAGAGAAATTGCCTTTGTTCAGAGAGTGAAAAATAAAAAAATGTTTTTATTGTTTTTATGGTGGTTTTCACAGAAGTTCTGTTTGATTCCTCAGTTATTTACAATAAGAAATGTAAAAAAGTTTTATAAAAACAGTACCGTGATTGTAATCACACTTGGATCAAGTATCACACCACATGCAAAGTATACAAAGTCATATTTTTCTTTGTTTCAGTGATTTTAAAGGTAGTGGCCACACTAATAAGACAGTCCAGGCAGACAGAAAGTTTGATGGAGGTCAAGAAAGTTTTCCTCTCTGATCTCATGATTCTCTGTAATAACAACAAAGACAACAGAAGGTACTATAACCACGTGTGACAAGAAATATTTGAAAAGAAAAATGAAGAATTTGGATGATAATGAACATATTTGCAGACAGCATAAAATTGGTGCTTCAATTCCTGTTCTTCTGTTCAAATAATTTCATTAGCTATCTCAACAAAATTAACAGTACGTAAATATGCAGTTTATGGTTGTCAATTAAAGAAGCTCTTCTACAATATCTGTTTCCCCTGGAGAGCATGTTAAGTGTGTAATCTGTACTGACTGTTGTAGAACCATCCTGCAGATGTCTGTGTGGCAGGACTGGCTGTTCTCCATGGCCTACACATACCCCAGGAACCAGGAGGAGAGGAAGATCACAGGCATGGTGATGGCTCTCTTCAAGATGCTGCTTCACCATGCCATTAAGATAGAGTATGGGGGGTGGAGGGTCTGGATTGATACCCTGGCCATTCTACATTCTAAGGTGAGTCATGTCTAGTATTATTACAAGTTAGGTATGCCAGGTTCGTTGTGATCAGTTTTCCTAAGTACATGTCACATCCTGGCTTCCTGTATCCTCACTGAAAAGTGGTGCACTGGGTCCTGCTCTTGTGACAGCCCCTTGTGAAAAAATATGTTCCTCTTTCAGATATCTTATGAAGACTTCCGTATCCACATGAGCAAGGTGTATCGTCAGTATGAGCAGCAGCGTGTGGACCACATCTCGGACCCCCAGGCCAGGCAGACCCACCCTGTCAGTACCATATCTGGCATCTCAGATGAACACACATACACCAAGCCAGCTCCCAAGAGCACTGTCACTGTCACAGAAATCAAAGAAAATGGTGATACTGGTGCAGACAGCACAGGATCAACAGAAACAGAACAAAGAGTACAAGATACATCAACAATTGAGGGGAAAGAACAAATACAAAGTGGAGATAAAGAACAAGAAGACAGTCCTTCCAAAGTTAGTGAGAATGCATCATCACCCGTGAAGAGTGTTTCTGAAATGGATGGTGCTGAATTGGAAAAAGGTGTGAGAGAATTTTTGAATGAAGTGATCCAAAATGCTGTGAAGAAAGTTGAGGAAGAAGGTAAAGATGGCCAGGAAGGCGGAAACGTTGCTCAGGAGAAGACTGAGGTTTCTGTGGAGAGTGAGAAAGACACACTTGCTGGAGTACATGGCAACAAAGCTGAAAGCCAGGAGCATACTGAACATGAAAGCAGCTCACAGCAGTCACAACCAAAGGATCAGACAGGAGACAGTGCCAAACAACGCCCTGCTGGCACCAGGGGGCAGCACCACTTCAGCCCAGGACCAAGAGCGCCACCTTTTAGGATCCCAGACTTCAACTGGTCCACCTTGCACCAGCTGCTGCTGTCAGACCTGCTGTTTGCAGTGGAACAAGATGTCCAGGTCTGGAAGACGTAAGTTATAGCACACAGCCAGTGGCATTGCCTCTTACAATTTACACCTACATGTTTTGAAAACAAACTAAAGAAATAGATTAAGCTTCACCAGAAAAGTAAAGAATGCTAGAAGTTGAATTTTTGTTCATATTTTATCATTACAATAATACAGCACAAAACCATAAGAGATAAGCTATTTTTATGTTTATGATTATTATAATCTGTTATCACTGCACATGAAAAATCAAACGTTGTCATTAAATTCTAAAACTTACATAACTCTGGGAGAATTACTGTTCCATTTGAAACAGAGCAGGTTAAAGCTCACAAATGAAAATGCAATAAAAATATGCAGGTCTTCAGAAGAATCATGTTGGAAAACTTATAAATGTCTGACTAATTTAACTCATTTCAGCAGCTTGCCAGTGATTGAAGCAATAAATTGGTGTACAGTACCAAATTGGATGCCCTACTCAACCTTAAACCATCATCTTCTCTTTCAGTCACAGCAGCAAGACAGTGTTAGATTTTGTGAATGCCTCAGATAATCACATATTTGTGGTGAACACCATCCATATGATCTCCCAGCTCGCTGATGGCCTGATCACAGCCTGCGGGGGATTACTACCACTGCTAGCAGCTGCCACATCGCCATCAGTAAGTAGCATATAGGCACAGTGGTCAGGTTACACACCATTGTTTTTACCTCACCATAACTTGGTTTGATTATAGAGTGGTTTTAGCAAACTGTATGCATTAGCCAGAAACTCATTATTTACTGCCTTACATACATTCTTTTGGATAACAGATAAATCTTCAGTGTTCAGTGACTAAATTTTACATTTACAAGCAAGTCATCTTACAGGTGACGTCATAATTCCAGTTTGTCAACAAGTCGGCTTTTGTTGGCCAAACTGTTGACAAGATCTTTAAAACCATAGTATTTTCAAAATCATTTTAATAATGAGATTAAAGGTAAAATGTCATTTGACATTGTGCTACAAAGCCGTATTTGCTGCAATCTACTCCTCAGTAAACAACAAAAATTTAATTTTTTAAAGCACTGCATCATGCAGTTGAGGCACTTAAAAAGTTTCTCTTTTACTTCATTGTCAGTACATTTCTCTTTCATATTCACTTCTTATATTCTTAAGTACCTTGTATATCATTAGATTTTCTAACATAAGTATCACCAGTATTTAACTGTGCATATCCACCATCAGGGGGAGATGGAGATCCTAGAAGCCAGCCATGGTCTGACCTTGGAGCAAGCTATTTCCTTCCTGCATCGCCTTGTTCACCTGGCAGACATCATGTTGTTTGCCAGCACTGCTAGTCTCCCAGAACTGGAACAAGAGAAGAACATGGCCAGTGGAGGGATACTTAGGCAATGTCTGAGAATGGGTGAGGTCCAAAAGGACAGATTATGATATGATTATTGTCACCTTGTTTAAATATTGCCAATTCAAGGATGTTTGCATATGAAATAAATTAGGACTTTGTTATAAGAATTCATTCAGTGCAATAAATTTCTGTTGTATATTTAACAGTTTGTACAGCTGCAGTAAGGAATTGTCTAGAGTGTCGCCACCGTGAATTCACCCGTGGCAGGACTAGAACAAGGTCAAGGTCAGGGTCAGTGACCTCCTCCCCCACTGGACTGGGGCCCAATGGTATCCAGGTGGCCAACCCCATCATACAGTCTCTTATCAATGGAATCCGACCATCCACTGAAGTAAGCCACTTTACAGAAAGTTTTGCTTTCAGAAGTTTAGTTATTTATGTATTTTCTCTAACAGAAAGAAAGAGATATTTTTAAATATATAAAAATAACTTTTGGCTTTCCTCTTTCTTGTTTGTTTTTGTTGAGAACATTTGTTTCATTACATTGGCATTCAACGAGGTCATCTTGTGGCATTGCTTCTTAGCTTAATAAGCTAATTATCATAAAAACTTCTGTTCATTTGGAAAGAGTTGACTAACAAACAGTTAGGCAAATAATCTAAGATTGAATGTTATTATGAATACAACATTTCTATTGACTGATGAACTCTTATTTCAGAACATAGTTGAACACCTGGGCAGCCAGGAGAACCCAGTGAAGGACCCAGAAAAACTTCTCCAGGAGATGGACATCAACAGACTCCGTGCTGTGGTTTACAGAGACATTGTAAGCATTGTTCACATTTCTGATGCTCTATACTTTCACATTGACAAAATTTGCACAGGCATTCACAGCAAACCATGTCCAGATAGACAGCTCATGAACAGTGTTTTTCTGTGTTTCCAAAGTGACAGTTTTCACCTCCAATCTTTCTCTTCTAGTGGTAACAAGGTTCATCCTTCTTTTTTCTGCACAGATGTTACCTTTGCCTTGATTGCAATAACTTCACTTGTTTTACACATATTGAGTAGGCAGTATTTGTAATGTTGGATTTTGTTAATGTTCTCTTTCATTTTATTGCTGCATTTATTTGTATTATAATATTTTTTTATCATATTCTCCATCTTAATTGATTATTAGGAGGAAACCAAGCAAGCCCAGTTCTTGTCTCTAGCCATCGTGTACTTTGTCTCTGTTCTGATGGTTTCTAAGTACCGCGACATTCTGGAGCCGCCCAGCATTCCGTCCACACCGTCCACGGTGGGCGTCAGGATAGGCCGCTCTGCCTCACAGATAGAGGAGGAAGAAGGTAGGTTCTGAGAGACCACAGCTAGATGAAGGCTGAGGAACACATGGCTGAAGAAAGCATGTATGACTTGGCCAAAAAATAAAAAACACGGTTGCAGGGTATACCTCTAAACTGTAGGTCTCAGATCAACTGCTGTTTTACTGATAAAAGAAATGAGTGAATCTTTTTCATAATGCCTATGAATTCTGTTGATAAGCTATAACTTTTCTGGAATTGTTCTTTAAAGAAAAATATATTTGCATGTACGAACTCAGAGTGCTCAGGGTTATGGAAGCAGTTGGACATTTTAAAGTAGATTGATCAACCACTAGGATGAACCAATTATTTTTGAGGTTAAGTCTTAGTGAAGTTGGCCTGTGTGGATGTGTCTCAAATGGAAGATGTTGTTTATATAACCACAACATCCTTCCTACATGTCCTACTCTGTTTACTCTGTTTTCCTCTCTTGCAAATGTGGTGCTGTGCTTTATGTGTTAGTGATTTTGGATTTGAAAAAAAAGTGCATGCAACTGTTACTTTGATGGAGTTTGCAGATTATAATAAGTTTATGATGAAGTATTTTAACTTTTAGAGTACTGTTGATATTGAGCCTTGTTTGGAAGTTGTTTAAATCTATGAAGTTTGATTGTAGTGTAGTGTACATGGATGAGAAAAATGCACTTTTCAAACCCATTGTTTTTATCTGTGCAAAGTAAAATAGATGTTTTTAATAGTGAAAGTGTTTCTTCACTTTGTATCAGAAATGTTGATTTTATTGAGTAAAACAGCTCATCTTAAAAGGTTTTAATTATTTAGTATCAAACTATTACTTACTTATATTGTGTGTAACATTTAAAACAGGATATTTGGATGAAATGTGTGGTAATGCAACGAATTATAAACTAAATAATAAGCTTTGAAAAGTTGATCTCAGTCTACATTTAGTTTGTTGGATCATCAGTACCATCCAGTGGTTTTCAAATGACTGGGCTTTGCCTTGTGTTTGTAGTGGTAGTGTACACAGGTGCTTACAGCGGTGGTGTGCTAGCGCACATGTGTGCTAGTGACACCAGTGGTGATGGTGACACCAGGGAAGACACCTGGAGGGTTACGGACAGCAGATATGATCACAGTGGTGAGGATAATTCAGATAGGGGTTCAGTCATGTAAGGTAGTTCATGGCTGCTTTCACAAGGTCTTTGTCTGTAGTGAACACTGGCTGTGGACTTCAGCATGGCAATCTTGCACCCAATGCATGGCAGACTTGTAAAGAAGAAAAACCAGTAGAAGCAGGTCTATGATGTCTGGCAAACTGAGCGCATGTGCCTGATAGATGGTGAATAAAGTTTGCACTCTGTGCATGCAACTGACACAGAATATGTTAACAGCCTGGCAGTAAGATTACATAACTGATGTTGCCAGAGAATGTAGCTCTTTAAAATTTGTATTCTCTCTTTATTTTTAGCAATGGGGCTTATGCTTTCTTTAAACTTGTGGTAGATCAGTGTTGTAGCTAAGTATTTATGTGCATGTCTATAGATTTTTACACACTGTGATAATCTACATGGCACAGACAAATGCAGCTTAAGAAAGAAAAAAAGGATGGATAACAGGAATTTTTACATGACTGATATTGTCAGATTTGGTTTAAAAGCTTTCATTTTAATAAAAATGAAAAATGCTGCAATGTTCAAATACACTGAAAATAATGAGGTATGGGTTGGTATTTGAGTGCAACCCTTACAGATGACCATTAGAAGGGGGCAGAGTTTTGTGGTAAATCATAGTACATAGTACACAGTCTGTATAGTTGTATTCATATATGTAGATTTTGTGATTATAAGATAAAGTTATAGATTTTTAAAAGATATTTAGAATTCAAATTGCTATACAAAACAACTATTTTAGAATTTCACATTAAAGTGGATATTATTATTTCAGAATCTGTATCACCTAGAAGGATTGTGACCAGACCAGATGCAGACGTAGCTGTCACGAGGCCACCTGAGGACCATGCTGTGAGCAGGGCAAATGGTGAGGTGGCTGCCAGCAAGCCTGGGGAGGAGAAGACCCTGTCCTCAGGAGAACCACCTGCTCCACAGCCCACACCAGATGACACAGGGACAGAGACAGCCTCAGAAGGAGATGCTGACAAAGTTAACGAGTCTGAGAAGGAAGAAGAGCAAGGAGAAACCGAACCTGCAGATGAGAAATTGGACTCTCACTCTGAGGAAAAGAGTGAGGAGGCTAAAGTGGACGAGGAAGGTGATAAAGCTAATGTCTTAAGAGATATTGTTGCTCAAGCAATGGAGGAAGGAGAGACTGAGAAAGAGGACACAGAAAAAGGTAAGTCATTGGGCTGGCCATGATTAGGAATTGTCTTTTTCACTGATTACTATAGTGGGGGTTGTATGAGAATGGCCACTGTTTAGCCATGGGGGATGGGGGGGGGGGGATAAAGTCCAAGATGACATTATAATGAGGATATGAAATGAAAAGCTGTTAGAATAAGCTTTCTATTGATATGCAACATGTTGGCATATCTTGATTGATTAAGAAGATAGCCACTTACTTGGCACCCTCCCCCTTCATCCTTAAGATCAATTTAAGGTGTCTAAGAGTGCAAATATTATGGATGTACACAGATATCAGTGACAGTTCTTGTATCTAGATTGTTTTATATTTATTTGACAAGAAATGCTCATTTTTCTTTATTTTAATAAAGAAAAATGAAATTAAAATTTCAATAGAAGTAAGGTGAACTGTTATAACTTATTTTATTATGCAAATTGCACAAAAACATATTAGGATTATTCATGATTACTTCTTAATTCACCACTCTTATACTGCTCACTTTGTAGAAGAAGCTGTGGAGAATGGAGAACCTGAGACATCTGATCAGACTACAGATGACAGTGGTGGGACAGAAAAAACCCAGGAACCTGTTGGATTGGAAGAAGTTAGTTTGGAGGAGGAGGGAAGAAATGACAGGCCAGAACAGGGTATAAAACAGAATAGAATATTGTGTGAATGCCTTTGAGGTTAAACTACAACCTCTAAATTTTTTTTCTCAAGTATAAAATATTTTTAAGACGTTGGACTGAAAATACAAATATAATGCAAATTCAGAGTATGTTTTTGATGAATAGTTTCTCCATAAATGCTCAACAGTATTTGTAATATTATAATATTTTAAATTTGCTAGTAGACTATTATTTGGTGAGAAGAAAATTGAGTTCAAACATCGGTTAGAACTACATGTACTTTCTGTGAATTGTCTTTATATTTGCAACTTTTGCTGTTTTGTTGAATATTACATTCTTGTTTCCATCTAAATGTGACTACCATATTGCCCCTTCAGATGGCAGCCAGGAGGAAGTAGAAGAGTTCCCACATCCTGAACATCAGGAGACAGCTCAGCAACAGCAGCAGATACCACCACATACTGCACCAGATGCTGGAGACAGTGTGAAGCCGGAGGAGTTTAAGCGTATGGATGCAGACCCTCATGCAGAGAATGCCATTGCTTCAATTCAGTTTGCAGGCAGTGCAGAAGGTGGGGGAGGAGATGGGAAAGAGGAACGTAAGAGGCCAGAGAGTTTTGACTTCAGCAAACATATGCCAGGTAAAGTGGGCTAATGACAGATGTCTAGATTGTCTAGATTGCTTTTTGTGCTACATTATTTTTTAACTTTGGGGCAGCTTGTGTTGCTAGTGTCACTTTTTTCTGTACAGTATGGTAAACCTGCACATTAACCACTTCTGTTTGTGGGGACCTTGCAATATAAAAGTGCAATTTATTGGGAATTTGATAACAACATGTACAGTTTTTGACAATTTTATATCATTTCTCAGATATTATGTCATGTAAAATTGGTTTCTGTCATACTTATCGATAACGAAATTGTTCTCAGGTACTGTCGAAAATCTGCCAGCACCAGAGGATGAGGGGACCTTAACAGAGAGACTGGAGAGAGCACTAGGCACCAGTGCCCCACTTCTCAGGGAGATCTTTGTGGACTTTGCTCCTTACTTGTCCAAGACGTTGATGGGGTCCCATGGACAGGAGCTGCTGGTGGGAGGTTAGTGTACACTTCAGTCCCACATAAAAACTTAGGCTAATAATATTGTATGTAGAACTTTCATCTGTTACTGTCAGTGGGGTAACTGGTCACTGTGCCATTAGAAACATACTTACTAACCCTATTGATGCCAAATATTTGTATTGTTAAGTGCAAAACTCTCTCTCTCTCTCTCTCTCTCTCTCTCTCTCTCTCTCTCTCTCTCTCTCTCTC
>NW_019775488.1:122588-236119 GCF_001039355.2 Lingula anatina | reverse complement strand
TCTCTCTCTCTCTCTCTCTCTCTCTCTCTCTCTCTCTCTCTCTCTCTCTCTCTCTCTCTCTCTCCTGTTACTTGCATGCACTTATGCACACACACACACACACACACACACACACACACACACACACACACACACACACACACATCTGAAGAAAGGCAAATAAAATGCTATTGAGTTGCAATTGTCTAATTTTTTTTATTGCTATATTTGATGATATTCTCCAGGAGGCTGCTATTGCACTAATGTACCTCTGTTTTTTAAGGTTTGGTTACTCTGAAGCAGAGCACATCTGTAGTAGAGCTGGTGATGCTGCTGTGTTCTCAGGAATGGCAGAACTCCTTGCAGAAACATGCTGGGCTGGCTTTTATAGAGCTGGTCAATGAAGGAAGGTAGATATAGAGCAAAATATTGAAGAAGTTATTCAATAAACCTGGTCATAAGTGTCCAGCTTGGGCTCACTTGGTTAATTGTGTATAGGTTTGGGAACTATAAAAGCAAATGTTACTAAAACTTGTTTTTTTTTAGGAAAGCTAAGTGACAGATTCTTGAGTCAAGTAAAGCTTAAAGCAGTATATGATTTTAGCATTTGACAGAAGTGGGGTGGGTAGGATACCCTGTTTGTACTGTCATCTCTTCAAATCACCTGTATTGTATACATTTATCATTTCCTGTGTATTTTCCAGATTGCTGGCTCATGCTACCAGGGACCATGTGGTGCGTGTTGCCAATGAGGCAGAGTTTATTCTGAACAGAATGAGAGCAGAGGACGTGCAGAAACATGCAGAGTTTGAGGTATGGTTGCCATATACAGGTGTGTAGCCTTCACAGTTTAAGGTATAGCTGTCATATACAGGTGTATAGCCTGTAGAGTTTGAGGTATAGTTGTCATACGCAGGTGTATAGCCTGCATAGTTTGAGGCATAATTGTCATACACAGTTCCATAACCTGTCAATGCATCATGTTGTAAATGTATTTCATGTGCTGCTATAATTATCAGTTGTTTCTTTGGTTTATTCCTGTAAAGTGATTGAATAAAATTAAAACTTGAAAAATGATAAAATTTCTGCTGTTGGTTTCAGTCATTGTGTGCTCAAAGCATGCATGAGCGGCGCGAGGAGGAGAAGTTATGTGACCACCTGATCAGCTCAGCCAGGAGGAGGGACCATGTCATAGCTACCAAATTGAGGGACAAAGTCATCAACATTATGACCAACAAACATGGTGCTTGGGGCTCTGAAGACCAGAGGTGGGTGGATAGTGGCAGTTACTGTTCTGTTGGCAGCTTTTGTAGGCCAGGAAGCTATTTACTCTTGACTTCATATATTTCTAAAATGTTATTACTTATGTATCTGCCTTGAATGAAGCCCATCTGCAGTTGAGTTAGGAGATCATTCATTGTAGATTCTATGCGTAACAATTACATCTGGAAATAATTGATAAATAAAAGCCAGGAAGGAGTGTATGTGACCTACAAGTTTTCATAAAAAAGCCTAACAATAAGTAAATTTTACACTCCCTGTAACTTCTACAATTTGGACAAATTTGTTCTAAATTTCTCTAGGCTACAGAAATGGTGTGTTGTTTTTTCTCCTCCAATAGTTTTCACTATCTTATCATATTGCCCTTTTTTTTCTATACCTTTATTGTTTCCAACAATTTTTGCTTTTTGGGGATAGATTTTTTTATGAAAAAAAAAAAATGGAGAAGTGAGCATGTGAGGTGTATAAAGTTTGTTTTTTATTACTATAGATCACTTTCATGCCAACGTAATGAAAAAAAATGGAAGAGATCTTAATAAAACATTCAGTGATTAAGCACCAGTACAGGGCAGGAGGATCTATGAATTTGTACAGACTGTCCACTACTGCATTTGACTTGAATTTCATGATATTCATTGTAGTGGCCAAGAGTTCTGGAAGTTGGACTCGTGGGAAGATGATTCTAGACGACGGAGAAGATTTGTCAGAAATCCGTATGGTTCCACACATCCTGAGGCTGCCCTTAAAGCCGCAATAGAACATGGTAAGATTTGACAGAAACTTCATGTTGTATCCAGGTGACAGTTATCTCTGTGGAACTAAGTGCAATGGAATTGTGCTGTTAAATTTCCCTTTAGATGAAGAAAAACTATTTTTAAATTTTAAACTTTTTAAAAATAATATAGTGTAGTATGTTGAACCCCATAGTGACATTTCTTATTCCACATGCATTAATTCTGAATCAAACACCCCTCCTCTCCTTTCCTCCCCTCCAGGGGCTGCTGAGGATGCTGTGAACTCAGCACGGGAGGCTCTCCATGCACACCTGGCCGCCATGCAGCAGAAACAGCAGCAACAGCCAGACTTTACTGATGAGGAACTCATGGCAGTGGACGAGAAAGAACTAGAGATTGAATTTGCAGGTAAGATCAGTTTTGTTTGTTGTAATAAAACAATATTTTCAATGAATTGTTCTTGCTGAAATTTATTATTGTTTAAAGCCAATCTTTAACACATTTCTGTGTCTTAAAACACCTGACTGATTTTCATTTGTACTATTTTGCTGATAAAATTATGAAGCATCTAAGCCAAGTCTGCCTTACAAACCATAAGCTACCCATTGCTGCCTCCTCTCTTCTCCCAGCCATGATTGGTCGGTACAGCCAATGAAAGTAAAGTCACAGAATTCATACCAATATACAAGTGCATTTTGAAAGTTTTAGGAAGATAGCCAAAGAAAAAAACTTATCCAGGAAGTGCTTTTTTGCTTACCATCCTTAATTTATTTCAAAACAGTTTATCAAAAACATGTAATTTTACATAGCCACAGAGGGTCATTTTTATCAGGTTAGTCAGTATGCTTTATAGTGAGGGCTGTGTTTATTACCATAGGTCCTGTAGCTTTGACCACTCCCTCCAAGCTAGTGGCCCCAGGGGTGGTCATCAACGGCACCATGTCCATCACTAAGTCTGAGCTCTACTTCGAGCTTGATGAAGAAGATGCCAGCAATAAGAAGATTGACCAAAAGGTAAGTCAAGTGTTCTTGTTGTTGAATCAGTTGGAGTTATTTTTGAGTGTTTTGTTTTGGTTTTCTCTTTGTCTGCATGACTTGAGTGAGTTGACAGCGTCCTGGCTATGCACCCATGTTGTGTTAGGGGAACATAATTCAGTTATGGCTGAAAAATGGTTGACATTGTGAATATTAACCCTTTGCTTATGAATATGATAATATTCTAAAGAAAAGCATTTTTACAGTCAGTATGCTAGTTTCTTTAGATGAATTAAAAATATTTTTCTCCATAAACTAAAAGGAATGTTGTTGAACAAATAACTCTGCTTTATAATTAGGAAATTATGAATGATTATTGCAATTAATTTACTAATACCTTCTCTTTTTCTGTTACAATATTATGTTGAATAGGATAGCATAGCTTTAAAATCTAAAATAAAAATCATGTTAAAACAGTTTATCTACTGATTGCATCTGTTGAGATTGGTCTGGCTGCGACAGCCATTGTGTTCAAGCATGCTCCAACTGGTTCATATCAAACTTGCATGCAGTACTTACCAGTTCCAGACTGAACAATTCAAATCCAACTCAGTGTAATGGAGGATATCCATCACTCTGTTCTCTTGTTCTCCAGTGCCAGGTTGTGTAGTGACACCTGTCTGTCACTGCTGCCATGACAACTGGTTTATGGAGAGCAAAATGACTCCATATTTTAGCCGCAATCCTACAGGCAGCATGACTCACCACGGGGTTGTCTGCTTTCCTCCCTTTTTCTTGCTGTTCTTAAATTCATTTGAGATGTATGACTTAAAAGTAATCCACATACTTTTTTGTTCTAATATATCAGTGACTGCTAATTGAATAGTTTTCTCTAGCGCAGGTGATTTGGTGATAGCAAAATGAGTGATGAACTGCTTATTTTTCAGGGACTTTCGTCTGTTTTAGTGAAAAAATTCATTGACTGAATTATTTGAAAATGATGTGGAATGTTTCCATTCGTGGAAAATTTAATCTAACTTGCTATTATATGTTATTATCTATTAATATTTATTTGAAAAGTATATTGATGCCATTGGCATGTTGCATTGAAATTGTAAGATATAGGGAACCGAAATCAAATATGGCATTTTGAATGATTTGAAATTACACATCAAGTTTGAAATGTTGTTACTGTATTATTTCTTTAGCATTGGTTGGAGCTTTGTTGTCATATATCTATCCATTTTATATTTAGATAGCACATTTGTGTCCAAAAGACATGTTGCTTCTTTTTAAAAACTTACAACCAAAGAAGAACCCTAGGACAATTTTTTTTCAGTTAGCAAAATGCATGGGATGCTTGTAACCACACAGTTGGCTGAAGCCAGTTGAAAAAAGTGACATCAAAATGTCATTATTTAAGTCATTTCAAACATTGGGACTTCATGCCGGCATGGTTAGTTAGCACTGAAAATTGTTGCTGTCTTTTTCAAAAAAAAAAAAAAAAATCTGTTATTGGTTAGTTTTAGGAAAAGTCAGTTGTAAGGGCCCAAGAACCAAAGGTGGTTTTAATAACTAGCAACATTTACAACAAGACTAAATGTCTAGTATGTTATTATATGTAAGTTTAATTATTGGAAAATAATAGGGAAATCTTTACATTAAACAGTGTTCTTAATTCCTTCATAGGAAAATATTTACATAAAATGGTGTTCTTAGTTCCTTTATACCTTTATATTTAACTAACTCGAAAATATCATGAATGGACAACAATGTAAATATTGTTTTTTTCCAATTGTTTTTTAAAAAGAAAAACACTTCTCTTATCACATTATGGTTATAAATAATTTTTATTGAGTAAGTAATGGCGTCATTATTGAACTATACCTGTTGTAAAATTCACAATTTGTCATTGGATTTTGCAATGCTTAGCTATAGTTATAACAGAATACAGTTATTATTCTTAGCTATTTTAATTAAAACTGGTATATATATTCAACATTTTTGAATGGCTAAAAATAGCGTACCAGAGATCTGTTTATGACAGACAATAAACAAAATTATTGATATTTTGTATTATTTTCATCGCTTCACGGTTTTTATCATTACTTTACCATATCAGAAGAGGGGGAAAGTTCAGTTTTCTTTTCAGTTTCCTCAGACCCGCCCATGACACATTTGCTAGCTATTCAAACTGGAGCTGTGTGTGGTAGACGCAGTTCCAACTATGCGCCAGCATGTCGGCCTTGCCCCTTCCAAGTCATTTTATTGCGTTTTAAAAATGTCACATTTCGCGTCTTGTGTCGTTCTGTTTGTGTGCATTCTTGCTTTCAGTTGTTGAAGCAAAGAGAAATTGATCACCAATCGCTGAAACCCAATAGTTTTAATTAGCTTCCCATCTGACCTCGACCGCTTTGTCTTCATAATGCCAGACGGGGCTGACACGCTGGGCTGTTACACGCCGGGCTACTTTACATTGTTTTCCTTGGGATATTTTTTTATTAACTTACGGATTGCAGCAGACATACAATGCAATTATTTATAAACAAAGTACTATCGACTTGGAGACGGCACTCGCTGATAATAAAATCAGACAGTTTGATTAGAGGGTTTCTTTGAAATCCAGCGACCTTTGATAAAAAACAAAAAAGGCTGGATTGATCTTGATTACGTTTTGATTAAGATGATTGAATGGAATTTAAATTATTTATCTCGAAGACTGGGGCTATGCATCATTAGGAAAGTGGTTCAGGGTTTGTCAGATTAAAGGGCGTTCCATGCCAAGGCGAAATGATAAGGCGTGAATAAGGCGAGAGGCTAAAGGGCACGAAAGTGGTCTGTTTATTTTTATTTTAAATATTGATTTTTTAAAAACTATGTAACTGTTCTTCCCTAAATATATAGAAAATGCTATTTATATTATTTTCCCAGTGCACTCCGACGTTGTTTTATAAGGTAATGGCGGATGTAATAAAACTTAAGAACATATTTGTGCTGACTTTCCTACCGCACGTTTCATGAATAGTTCAGAAATCAAGTGGCCTCATCATTAGCTTTCACCTAGAATTTGAAAGGCATTTGATTAACGCGTGTAGAAATTGGTACAAACGGGTCCCGCTGCGAGCGCTGGCCAGCGGCGCCGACATCGAGCAAAAATGTACAAAATTGTCGCATCCCAAAGTTCACTATAGGACCGTCTGGCGGAGTACTCAGACCCTAGTGCTTGTCGTCCGAACATGAACAGTATTTTATCATGCTGGGACGAAAGTGGTCGTCGCCAATACACCGTAAAATGTATTTTAAAGTGTAGATTTTAGGTCATCGTGCGCTTTTGATCTTTAATATTCCCATATTATAAACGGAAATGTGCGTGCACTCGATACAACAAAATTAATTCATATGAACTATACCCGAAAAAATGGTAGTTTGAACATTTTAAATTTTAGCGTTTCGAAACATTTTTCCTCTAGATTTATTTTCTAAGCATTACGTTTTTTTAAAGCAAGCATCGGTCGTTTGAAGTGACCCCGTTTTTAAATAAGAATATGTGAACACCGTTGTATCAACAAAGGAAAACAGGGCACCAGTATTCATGCTTCAAGTCGATTTTCAGCTAGACCTTTTCTCCCCATATCTCTCGGGACAGATAATGTATGGATATTGTTTACGTTGGCATGGCAACGAGTAATCCGTGTTGTCAGTTGCATCCAGTGGCGTCTACCTCGGCCTAGAAAGCGCACGAATATACAAGAATGCAAGCTGCTTTCCGGGGATAGGTCTCCAGATTTAACTGTGCTGAAAATGAGAGTAAAGAATTGAAACATTTTTGAGTTTTGAAAGCAGTTAGATATACTCGAGGTGAATCGTTACCTGGTTTGCTTTGCTAACTGGAAAGTTGAAAGTTAAATTTTCTGCTTTGAGGGACTGGCATATTGGGCTCGACCTCGTTTAATAATAATAAGAAGAAACGGTTTTGAATTATTTTAATTTTTCCTAATCGAGGAAAATATAAATATGATTAAAATATATTTATGTGATTAAAGTAAATATTTTAGATGGAAATACACCAAGAATAATTGCAACTATGACAACGTAAGAACAGGTTTCTTGCGGAACTGATAGCTTTGAGAAATATATGATTCTTAATATGTTTCTGTTACGAGGATGAGATATATGAAAAACATAATTTTGCCAAGACTGATATGACAAGGCAACAACTTTAGGCTGCTTTGAAGACGCTGTAGAATATAAAACCATTGTCGTATTAAAATACGATCTAGCCCAGTGACACAAGCTTGCCAATGGTATTTGTCACGCACGTTTACCGGTAACGGCACGCCTTGCACTGTCTTACTGTAGTGTAGATATATCTCTAGTCGATATACATATGGATGCCCTTGGATGTAGTCTGTATTTTACAGGGTCGACTGTAAAGAAATATATGTTAAAAGATAGATTTCTATAAAAGGCCGGCACAAGACTCGTGTTTATATCCTGAATGCACGAGTTTTGCATGACGGATATGTATGCTCATTTTAGACGTAGCGTTAATAATCAAATTTATTTATCAAATGGATCTTAACCAAGGTCATGTTGAGGCTGATGTCTTGTACAATATATGAGCAAATCCTGCGAACATCTGAATAACAAATGAAATGTCTGTTATTTGTCTGTTACAAGCGTAAGAAGTAACTTATTAGCATCACCCTTCCTTACATAAAAAAAGAATTCGGTTATTAAAAAATGTTCTCCTCTCTATATCTCTTTTATTGGACAATGTTGCTGTTAAAACAGATTGTCTTGCTTGTCAACCAAGAAATGCGCGCAAATTTTGGTCGCTGCACTCGCCCCCACAGTAAAAAAAGAAGTTGAAACGCACTTCGTGCGACAACCATAATTTGTGTGTGCCTCGTGGCCTCCAGTATATTTGTGGATGAATTGACCTCCTAAATACGCCATAAAAACATTTTTCGATCCTTGACACAACACTGTTTAAGATAAAAAGACTATGGGTGTTTAAGATATATAGTATAATTTTGTGTTGTCTTATTTTATTCAAAAGTGAAGTGGGCACGACAGGCGGAGGAAAACGTGTTTTTTAAAATGCAAGTGATGTGTAATATTTTTTATAATACTACAGGGATGGAAAGACATTTTTGCTCTATTAAATAATTACATGAAAATTTTTATGGCGAAGGGAGTCACCGAGATACTCGACACGGGGAAAGTAAAGATAATTATGCGATAAAGTTAAGACATTAGAATAACGTAATGAATATTAACTGAAATCAAGGATGTAATTATTAAAGGTGGGGTGCAATTGCACCACAAAAAGACCGGGTTTCTACTGTAAACCGGGATCCCCCCCCCTCCCGTGCACGCACACACACACACACACACACACACACACACAACCCCAATTTCTTATATTTTTGATTCCATCAAATCCTCACTTGCAGTTTTTTTAGTCAATAAGAAAAACTAACTCGGCGCTCTGTTTTTTTTTTTTTTCGTATGAATTGTAGCTCATTATGCGTATAAACTAACGTCATTGACACGCTGATTATATCCGTATCGATACGGACGGAGTTAGCCAGGTTCACTTTCAGATTGTTCCGATATTGTTCCGATCTTCTCGTATTCTCTCTGCAGAGGCACAAACCACATATTCTGCACGCCTTCTCCACTGTTGACGTAAATTCTGTCACTCCCACTGAAATATGTAATACCACGAAGACAACCGCAAACAACACGTTCACCGGAGTAGAAAATGTCTTGAATTAAAATCATAATTCAGTCTCTCTCTTATGGTTTATTGTACGTGAAACTTTAGTTATAACCAAAAATAAATATCTTTTGTGCTTAAAATGGGTAAATTGTTGTGCAGATAGTTATTTAGCCTTTGTATTTTTTATTTTTTATGTCATTTACGGTTTACAGAAGAAAACATTTAAATTTTCTTTAAGCGATGAATTCTCTTGTACTTAATTCCGAGTTGAAGTGTTCGGCCGCGAAGTTCATTTTCTTCCACGGCTATTGGTTCTCTTGTCAAAGACGAGTGCATGCTTGATTATTGATGTGCGCAGTTACTGTTAAGTTCAGGGGCGTTAATTATCGAACAAAGCTCAATAGCAAAAGTATTATGTAGACAGTAGATTTGATTAATTAGCAACTAGGGAGTAGAGCACAGCAAGCAAATTATCAAATATGGAAAACACGGAATACACTCATTAATTTTCCTGTCGGGGCGCGTATGTTACGTGGTCCTGCCCGGTCTGCTTCTTTCACCTGTCGCAGGGCCCACACTACCTAACTTTAGGACCATAGCTAGAACATTGGGTGGTACTCTCCCGTCTGGGACTCTCCTTGTCCTGCTTTTGTCAAAAACAATGCTGAGTATGTGAACAATTAAGTAAATTGTAATTGATTTTCCCAGCTTCATGTACGCTCGCATTGTGTTGTATTATATATGCCATTGGGAACAGAATTATGATGTATGAATTCTAAATTATAAATAGTTCTGTCTTCATTTCCCATATTATGTCCATTCGATTACACAACGTCTGAAATCGAAATATTAAAACGTTGCGGACCTTTACATCTACTTGTTTCCAAATTTATTTATTTCTCTCAACGTAAGATGCATTTCAGATTTTCATTATTTACTTGAGCGTTTTGTACAGTTTGCACCAACTGTTCTGCAAAGCTATCGCAAAAAGAGAAAAATATCTTTGTATTGATATTACTGATAAATCTCTTTCAACAGATGTGGTGATTTTATCAAGAAAACTCCGAAATTGTCAAAAGTAAAACGCCCAGGCTGTAATTATGATACCTAGAAAATCGGTTATGTCGCAGTATGCAGGCGAAATTGAAACCTAGAATTGGACAATATCAATTATTCTTATTGTGAGAATTATTATAGATGTGACGTCTTCCTCTACTTATAATTTGAGCATATCGCAACACCGAAGTAAACAGAGAAATTTGACCAGTCTGTTTTAAGTTTGGCATGCCGCAATTACAGCAGGTTATTGGTGTATTTTAAGCTTGGGATGAACCGCGGTTTTCAGTCTCGTATGACAAGAAGAAGGGTCTGCTTACTGTCAGTATGGCGGCGGTGGCGCCAGCCTCTACACGCCGTGGACAGCCGGAGCTTTTCAACGGCAAACAGAAGATGTGCGATACGTCTGCGGAGTGGATGTGGCTTTTATAATATAGAAGGGCGAAACGTAAATAGATAACATTCGGTGTCTCATAACTTTGAGTTCGTCAGACAGACACACTCAGGTTGGAGATTAAAGGGTTCTAGTGATTTTCAATGCATTAAGGTTAAACCGAGGATGATGAGGATTGTGATGATCTCATTGCTCTTTTTGTAATTCAAGCATTTAATTCTAATTCCTCCTAAGCATGTTTTCACTGCATCGACGAACGTAAAAAGTGCACTGTTCGAAGAAATTTTTTGATAGTGTGGTAGTCCCACTGTTTGAATCGGCATCGTGTTTTGTAAAATAATAATTTGATGAAGAAATATGATTGAAAAGATTTATGAAATATTTCAGATTGAAATGCCACATTTCTGAATAACAATTTCTTTGACTTTTGTCTTATTCAACAAGAAAATACCATTATTTATATATCATTGTTATTTAATGATGTTATAAATATTGGTAAATTTTATTTCAAGTAATATCAAAATTGAATAGGATCAAATAAGTATTTATTGAATAACGAGATTATTTTTATCGTTGAAGTGAGAATAAATTCGGATATTATGCTTCGTTTTTTTTATTCTGAATGTTCATTGAGTCTTTCGTACAATTCTCCTGATTGGCACAACAGAAGATGACCACAATGCGAATCAAATGATCTAATGGAAAAATAATGTTGGTGTTGAACAGTTGATATCGTAGTGCTAGGAAGCCAACAGTGAAAGCCTTAGTGGTATAATTTAGTTGAATTACTCCCATGTGAGGGAACAACATACCCGCGCCATGCTGGAGCCGTAGCATGCTTGCTTAGCAACGCAGCGTTTCCGGCGATCTTCCTATTGTGATCTGACTTTATTTCTATTACATGTGTGAATTGATTTATTTGTTTTTATTAAGAAAATGTAATTTAAATATGTTCCATGCACAGGAGTGTTAAATTCCAGCATTGTGAATCTGAGATTTGATTTTTTTGGTTAATTTTCATTTGTCTATCTCTCCGACCTAGAACATTTTAACAGAGAAATTTACGATCGTAATCGGTGAAACTAGTTTTATTTTATTTTTAACTCGCTTTAAACTATTTGTGTCATCACATTGGGTGTATGACCGAAAGCAATTTTTTTCATAAATATACGGCAGAAAAGGCATTGGATTTTTCTAAAAAAAATTGCCAGAGAAAAACCAGATTCCCTGTACCATTTTAACTCTAGCTGTATAATATAGAGACTTCATTGCAATCTGCGCGAGCATTATCGGCAACCATAACTGTCAAGAAAATTACCAGAAGCTTAGTCGGCACATTCACCAAGGCGTGTGACGTTCTACAAGCTCTTCCTGTTTTGATATTTTATAGAGACATTTGATATTTTCCGTGAGGTGACGAACATTTGCGGCCAAAATTCCGCTTATTCATTTGTTTCATTTCTTTATCAACAAATTTTAAGAAAATATTATTAACAGATATATAAGTATCCGATGTTGAAGTACTGACGATAGTTTTTTTTTTTTTTTTTTGGTTATTTACTTAAGTATTACCATTGGGTGCGTTGATACTGAACAGAATTGTGATATTTTACAAAAAATAGTGCGTTATTTGTTTTTAGATATCTCAACATATATCATAAAATGCTTATCTTATTTACCTCTGTTAGTCAGCAACAAATATTTCAGTTTTGGTGAATTATAGACCCCGATTGTGTATGTAGAATAGGACAAAATTTTGATATTATGAAATAGACATACTGAATATAAGTAAATTTGAGAAATTTCTTTAAGGCCTTTTCGTATCTAAATTAGCGGGATTTGAAATTGATTAATATTATAAAATTTAACAATCTAAAAACGATATGTAAAAATATCATCAACCTAATTGGTATTCTACATCGTACAGCAGAAGTCGAGGTTGCTCATAACAGTGATGCGTCTATGAATTCAGTTCTGTCCGTTTAAAATATTTTAAGTGATGTAGAAAATAAGTTTGGAAACGGCATTATGAATGAATGAATGAATGAATGAATGAATAGAAAAGGGGTAATTTACATAAGAAATTGAACAAAATAAAAATGGGATCAAAATCTTTCTGAATGGATTGCTTAGCGTCAGCGAACCGTCGCCGGTCTCTCTTCGACAGAGACAAAGTAGAGAAAGCATCCTTAGACTTACACACACACACACACACACACACATAATACTGCGCAAAAATATAAACGCATGAATTATTTATGTAATGGACTAGGGACAGTAATCTGTAGCACATTGAACAAAATAATTCACTTTGTATGATATATATATATATATATATATATATATATATATATATATATTACTGATAATTTTCTGAAGAATTGCGTTGGGCGTTCATATTACTCTCAGTGTATAATGTGGCAAGAATATGCCATATAACGGATCGAGTGGCATAAAAATGAAGGTCGCAATATTTTGTCTGTATCCAATATTACTGAAACGGGTGTAAAATTAGCAAGAAAATCCAAATATATTATTCATATGAACTCACAGTTTACGAGTGAAGGCTTGTATGAAAATATATCCCACTTGGAAATAGGAATTATTCGAAAATATTTACGTCCAGTCCAATGCCGGCGAGTAGCAAAGTGCTCTTCACAATCAAGAGGTCCAGGTTAACAATTAAAATAAACATCGGAGTCTTTGTTTATTTTCTTTTCCAGTATATTGTTGTAATTTATGAAGCTTTTACCCGCTTTACAAACTGTCAGTGCGATGCGAAGTGGATTGCAGTTTTAAATACGAGAGACCCGCGTTTTCTGTGAACCCTGTAGCCGATAGCCCTTTCGCACAGAATATTGTCTCACACTGAATGATTAGTTACATATCTGTTGTGGTTCTCAGTTCTTTTCAAATATTTACAATTGATATTGCATTATCTCGTGTTATTTAATGAGAAGTTTCTGACAGTTTGCTCAGTATTGTGCATCTTGCTTTGTCCCAGTCATAATTATTCCCTGGTTTTCCCCGTGAATCATCACTCGGGGTTATTTAGAGAGTTCCTATAAATTGGATCATATGAACAGACGAATATCAGGTTAGAATACCAAGAAAGAGCTTACCGCTTTATTATTTACATTCACATAGAAGCGCCAAACACGAACAACATAAAACATAATGCTGAAAATTGAGAGTAATTTTTTACACAAATGCTCTGTGCTTTTCTTAAGTTGTACATAGAAAGCCTAAGTGCCATACTTGCCAGGCACGTTTAATATGCTTTGGAGAATTCTCTTACATTTAACATGTGTAGAATCAAAGTATCTTACACGACCGGTTAACAAAATAGTAATGGTAGATAAATAAATGAATAAAATAGAGCAAATATGATATGATGATATTTAAAACAAAGTGACAACAATCTTAAAATGTGATATTTTTTCTTTTGGAAAAATAATAAATTACACACATGCTTTTTCTTTTCAACACAAAACGCATACTAAAAGGAGAGCCAAGTATTAAATTCCAAAAATTTTAAAATCTTAAGGGGAGCCAGGTGTACGTCTTGGTTGGCCTTATCTCCAGTTATCATATCATTATCTTAATGGAATTCATGGGTTCAGTCTAAGGTGGGATGGACTGGGCCCGCTACATAAAATATCAATTATTGTATGGCATCTTCGTGAATAAGTGACTTCGGCACGCTGAATTCTATGTGACCCTGGGATCAACGCATACAGGCATTTTTGATATATCTAAATTAAAATGGACAAAATTAAAACTATCAACATAACATAGTCCATTAATACGAATGGCATTGTAGGCGAATGGACATAAAGAAAGCGATGTTGGAATGAAGGGCAATTGGCTTTTAGTACACGGGATACTGGCAACTTTTTAGTTTTTCACATGTGAGACTATATTACAACACGACACTCCCTGGCTTGTCGCTCAGTCTGAGATGAAAATAGAATCAAACTCCTTTCAAAAATTCTTCGTGGCCTCTGTCATGGGGGACGAGAGGCGCGGAACGCATTACGCAAACCAATGCTCTGACAAAGGCCTGTTGCCCCTCCTTCCTATCATCAACCATTTGCCGGCAGATTAGATAGGAATTGCTACTAGCACTTATCGTTAGTAGAAAAGTCACTTACTGGCCAATTTTGTGGGACATGCGTTGTCCTGTAGTGGCGGTTCAGAGACTTAAGAAGGGATCTCTAAACTATCTGTAGTAATATTCCATAAGTGCTGTATTCCACACCAAGTAATAACATCATGTTCAGCTGTTTCGAAGCTTTGTTGTCACTGAAAGTTTTCTAATGTTAGGAATGACGCAGTCCACTTAGATAAGAGAACTTTGACATTTATGTTTAGTTTAATGGACGCCGCAACAACACCGTCGTGGTTTCCGTAATAATTGATAGAAAATGTCGAGGACACGAGGAGTGACATTACTTACTTGTCACGAAGAACTGACATTTTCTTCCTCTTCGGTAATAATAACACGAAGTTGTCTTTAGTAAATAATATAGGTGATGGGAGTAGAATAAATTATTCATAATGCTGCATCGGCTTTTCCAGTACAATTTAGAAGGTTGATAACTACACCGGTAAATAAATATGTTTATATGAGTACCAATCGCCTTGTCCAATACTTACGATGTCGTTGATCACCGGAAAATGAAGTTGGGAGTCTTATTTGTATTTATACCATGTTTCCATGAATGAGAACGTTATTGTAAGTAATCCGACTTTCTTAGTAAGTTGCAACATTTCAAAATTCCCGAAGATGCCAGTTTCTTGAAAAACTAATAAAAAATTACGCACGATTTTCTATTAGTTTACTTTGAAAAATCNTAAAGTATTACCATTGGGTGCGTTGATACTGAACAGAATTGTGATATTTTACAAAAAATAGTGCGTTATTTGTTTTTAGATATCGCAACATATATCATAAAATGCTGATCTTATTTACCTCTGTTAGTCAGCAACAAACGTTTCAGTTTTGGTGAATTATAGAGACCCCGATGGTATATGTAGGCTAGGACAAAATTTTGATATTATAACACAGACATACTGAATATAAGTAAATTTGAGAAATTTCTTTAAGGCTTTTTCGTATCTAAATTAGCGGGATTTGAACTTGATTAATATTATAAAATTTAATAATATAAAAACGATATATAAAAATATCATCAACCTAATTGGTATTCTACGTCGTACAGCAGAAGTCGAGGTTGTTCATTATAGTGATGTGTCTATGAATTCAGTTCTGGCCGTTAAAAAAATTTTAAATGATGTAGAAAATAAGTTTGGAAACGGCATTATGAATGATTGAATTAATAGAAAAGGGGTAATTTACAAAAGGAATTGAACAAAATAAAAATGGGATCAAAATCTTTCTGAATGGATTGCTTAGCGGCAGCGAACCGTCGCCGGTCTCTATTCGACAGAGACAAAATAGAGGAAGCATCCGAAGACTAACACACACACACACACACACAGACTTACACACGTGTGTGTGTAAGTCTGCGGAGGAATATATATATATATAATACTGAGCAAAAATATAAACGCATGAATTCTTTATGTAATGGACTAGGGACAGTAATCTGTAGCACATTAAACAAAATAATTCACTTTGTATGATATATATATATATATATATATATATATATATATATATATATATATATTACTGATAATTTTCTGAAGAATTTCGTTGGACGTTCATATTTGTCTCAGTGTATATAATAATGTGGCAAGAATATGCAATATAACGGATCGAATGGCATAAAAATAAAGGTCGCAAAATTTTATCTGTACCCGATATTACTGAAACGGGTGTAAAATTACCAAGAAAATAAAAATATTCATATGAACTCACAGTTTACGAGTGAAGGCTTGTATGAAAATATATCCCACTTGGAAATAGGAATTATTCGAAAATATTTATGTCCAGTCCAATGCCGGCGAGTAGCAAAGTGCTCTTCACAATCAAGAGGTCCAGGTTAACAATTAAAATAAACATCGAAGTCTTTGTTTATTTTCTTTTCCAGTATATTGTTGTAATTTATGAAGCTTTTACCCGCTTTACAAACTGTCAGTGCGATGCGAAGTGGATTGCAGTTTTAAATAGAGAGACCCGCGTTTTCTGTGAACCCTGTAGCCGATAGCCCAGTCGCACGGAATATTGTCTCACACTGAATGATTAGTTACATATCTGTTGTGGTTCTCAGTTCTTTTCAAATATTTCAAATTGATATTGCATTATATCGTGTTTATTTAATGAGAAGTTTCTGACAGTTTGCTCAGTATTGTGCATCTTGCTTTGTCTCAGTCATAATTATTCCCTGGTTTTCCCCGTGAATCATCACTCGGGGTTATTTAGAGAGTTCCTATAAATTGGATCATATGAACAGACGAATATCAGGTTAGAATACCAAGAAAGAGCTTACCGCTTTATTATTTACATTCACATAGAAGCGCCAAACACGAACAACATAAAACATAATGCTGAAAATTGAGAGTAATTTTTTTACACAAATGCTCTGTGCTTTTCTTAAGTTGTACATACAAAGCCTAAGTGCCATACTTGCCAGGCACGTTTAATATGCTTTGGAGAATTCTCCTACATTTAACATGTGTAGAATCAAAGTATCTTACACGACCGGTTAACAAAATAGTAATGACAGATAAATAAATGAATAAAATAGAGCAATTATGATATGATGATATTTAAAACAAAGTGACAACAATCTTAAAATGTGATATTTTTTCTTTTGGAAAAATAATAAATTACACACATGCTTCTTCTTTTCAACACAAAACGCATACTAAAAGGAGAGCCAAGTATTAAATTCCAAAAATTTAAAAATCTTAAGGGGAGCCAGGTGTACGTCTTGGTTGGCCTTATCTCCAGTTATCATATCATTATCTTAATGGAATTCATGGGTTCAGTCTAAGGTGGGATGGACTGGGCCCGCTACATAAAATATCAATTATTGTATGGCATCTTCGTGAATAAGTGACTTCGGCACGCTGAATTCTATGTGACCCTGGGATCAACGCATACAGGCATTTTTGATATATCTAAATTAAAATGGACAAAATTAAAACTATCAACATAACATAGTCCATTAATACGAATGGCATTGTAGGCGAATGGACATAAAGAAAGCGATGTTGGAATGAAGGGCAATTGGCTTTTAGTACACGGGATTCCGACAACTTTTTAGTTTTTCGTACGTGAGACTATATTACAACACGACACTCCCTGGCTTGTCGCTCAGTCTGAGATGAAAATAGAATCAAACTCCTTTCAAAAATTCTTCATGGCCTCTGTCATGGGGGACGTGAGGCGCGGAACGCATTACGCAAACCAATGCTCTGACAAAGGCCTGTTGCCCCTCCTTCCTATCATCAACCATTTGCCGGCAGATTAGATAGGAATTGCTACTAGCACTTATCGTTAGTAGAAAAGTCACTTACTGGCCAATTTTGTGGGACATGCGTTGTCCTGTAGTGGCGGTTCAGAGACTTAAGAAGGGATCTCTAAACTATCTGTAATAATATTCCATAAGTGCTGTATTCCACACCAAGTAATAACATCATGTTCAGCTGTTCCGAAGCTTTGTTGTCACTGAAAGTTTTCTAATGTTAGGAATGACGCAGTCCACTTAGATAAGAGAACTTTGACATTTATGTTTAGTTAAATGGACGCCGCAACAACACCGTCGTGGTTTCCGTAATAATTGATAGAAAATGTCGAGGACACGAGGAGTGACATTACTTACTTGTCACGAAGAACTGACATTTTCTTCCTCTTCGGTAATAATAACACGAAGTTGTCTTTAAGTAAATAATATAGGTGATGGGAGTAGAATAAATTATTCATAATGCTGCATCGGCTTTTCCAGTACAATTAGAAGGTTGATAACTACACCGGTAAATAAATATGTTTATATGAGTGCCAATCGCCTTGTCCAATACTTACGATGTCGTTGATCACCGGAAAATGAAGTTGGGAGTCTTGTTTGTATTTATACCATGTTTCCATGAATGAGAACGTTATTGTAAGTAATCCGACTTTCTTAGTAAGTTGCAACATTTCAAAATTCCCGAAGATGCCAGTTTCTTGAAAAACTAATAAAAAATTACGCACGATTTTCTGTTAGTTTACTTTGAAAAAGTGACGGCGACTGCTATTAGTTACAATTTTTCTAAGCTCCTAGAATTGGTTAAAAGTTCTCGTAGAATTCTCCACACTTGTTTAGCGGCTGTATCCATGGCAGAGGGGGATTTTCCCTTGAAGAGGTCGAGGTGGGGAAGGAAGTAGTGCGGGCAGCGGCGGTTCTGAAGACAGGAGATGAGCTGCAGCAGTATGCCGTTAATCCTGTCACCAATGCACGTTTCGTCCCATTCTAGCTCCCGGGGGTGTTTTTCACATTCATACAAAAGCAGAGTCTTGAGGTTATAGTTACACACGGGCTGGCCTGGGATGTCCAGATGCCTGTCTCGTAGTGTCTTCAGAATACTCAGACACCTCTTACGACTGCCACCCCGGAGCAACTTGTTCTCTGCCTGGTTAAATGACAAAACCCAAGCGTCCCCTTCCGCTGAGGACTGTTTATCCTTCATGTAGATACTTTCCTTGGAGAGAAGGTCAAACCCCTCCGTTTTCACCTCCGCCACCAGGTTGGGGTTGGGCCAGGGGATGTGTGGGATGGGCCAGTGCGCCGCACTGCGGGGCCATATACCGGCACACCGAAATGCCGTGGTGATCTGAACAACAAAACGGTCTCTTATTCGTAACTTCACCTCTGTGGTATCTGCTACCATTTTGACACAGTCCCTGTAGGCGCACTTGTCAACAGCCTGTGCGACCAAAGTCTGAAAACGTGAGCGTATTTTCCTGGCTGAGAGATACCCAGAGGCCGTGATAAACTCCACCCAGAGCGACATAGAGCGCTTCCTGCCGTCGCTGAGTTTGAGGACCGCGCACCCTGGGACCGTCCCGTCGTCAACGAAGTTGAACACCCCCATCTGGTTGAGGTAGAGCACCACTTCGAACTCGGTGGGTGACAGCACCTCCAGACCCTCGAAGCGACCGTTCACTTCACTGAGGGAACTGATGAAGCGTGGCTCCTGCACCTCCACCTCCTTCAGTACATCTTGCACAACTTTACACACCTCACGGACCGTCTTAGTCGTGGCTCCCTTCCGCGACTGCACCCGCTCGTTGTAGTATTTATTGAGTTGGAAGAGTAGTTTGGACTGTGCGGCCATCATGTTGTCCCCGGGGGTGGTGGTTGTGCTGGAGATGGGGCTGCAGGACCCGTTGGTAGGAGGATACGACTGGGNTGAATGAGAACGTTATTGTAAGTAATCCGACTTTCTTAGTAAGTTGCAACATTTCAAAATTCCCGAAGATGCCAGTTTCTTGAAAAACTAATAAAAAATTACGCACGATTTTCTGTTAGTTTACTTTGAAAAAGTGACGGCGACTGCTATTAGTTACAATTTTTCTAAGCTCCTAGAATTGGTTAAAAGTTCTCGTAGAATTCTCCACACTTGTTTAGCGGCTGTATCCATGGCAGAGGGGGATTTTCCCTTGAAGAGGTCGAGGTGGGGAAGGAAGTAGTGCGGGCAGCGGCGGTTCTGAAGACAGGAGATGAGCTGCAGCAGTATGCCGTTAATCCTGTCACCAATGCACGTTTCGTCCCATTCTAGCTCCCGGGGGTGTTTTTCACATTCATACAAAAGCAGAGTCTTGAGGTTATAGTTACACACGGGCTGGCCTGGGATGTCCAGATGCCTGTCTCGTAGTGTCTTCAGAATACTCAGACACCTCTTACGACTGCCACCCCGGAGTAACTTGTTCTCTGCCTGGTTAAATGACAAAACCCAAGCGTCCCCTTCCGCTGAGGACTGTTTATCCTTCATGTAGATACTTTCCTTGGAGAGAAGGTCAAACCCCTCCGTTTTCACCTCCGCCACCAGGTTGGGGTTGGGCCAGGGGATGTGTGGGATGGGCCAGTGCGCCGCACTGCGGGGCCATATACCGGCACACCGAAATGCCGTGGTGATCTGAACAACAAAACGGTCTCTTATTCGTAACTTCACCTCCGTGGTATCTGCTACCATTTTGACACAGTCCCTGTAGGCGCACTTGTCAACAGCCTGTGCGACCAAAGTCTGAAAACGTGAGCGTATTTTCCTGGCTGAGAGATACCCAGAGGCCGTGATAAACTCCACCCAGAGCGACATAGAGCGCTTCCTGCCGTCGCTGAGTTTGAGGACCGCGCACCCTGGGACCGTCCCGTCGTCAACGAAGTTGAACACCCCCATCTGGTTGAGGTAGAGCACCACTTCGAACTCCGTGGGTGACAGCACCTCCAGACCCTCGAAGCGACCGTTCACTTCACTGAGGGAACTGATGAAGCGTGGCTCCTGCACCTCCACCTCCTTCAGTACATCTTGCACAACTTTACACACCTCACGGACCGTCTTAGTCGTGGCTCCCTTCCGCGACTGCACCCGCTCGTTGTAGTATTTATTGAGTTGGAAGAGTAGTTTGGACTGTGCGGCCATCATGTTGTCCCCGGGGGTGGTGGTTGTGCTGGAGATGGGGCTGCAGGACCCGTTGGTAGGAGGATACGACTGGGGCGGTGCGCAGTACTCGAGTTCTTCGAAACGCATTGGGACGCCTCTGCTAGCACGCTATGCCGGCGTGCGTGAACTGGTACGTTAAGTCCGAGTGATAAAATGCAATTTATAATGATGGAATGAAGGATGAAACTGACTCGTGCCCGGCTCTAGCCCGTCCCAAGCTGATGATGGTCCAGGTTTGAAGAGTGTGTGGTGTGTAACTCCCGGCACTGGAGTGTTAGTGCTGCAATCTGTCACTGGCAGGACGAGTTCTGCTGTAACCAACCTGAGCTCGTATTTAACATGCAGCACAGCACGGCATGATGCGTGGGCTCCTTCTCTTCATTCGTCTCTGTCATCTACTCTATCTCTGTGAGAAATACACTCGCCATTTACGTATCTAAAGCCCAGACTGGACTGCTAGAATGGCCTTTCACTTCTTCCCCCACTGCCATCAACACTACGTCACATAAAAGTCAATGAAAGCCGTCATTTGAACCTCTGCCATGTTTCACCGACAACCATGCCACTGAATCGACCAATAGCGTACAGCGTTACATGCGCGCAGAGACTGCAGGCCTAATCCAGCGTGATTATTTGCTGGTAATTGACGGTAATTTGTGCGGATTTGGCCTAGCCACACCCCTTGGAGTCTGGATGGCGTCTATGCAGGGATTTCCCTTGGAAGTTGATGGCTCGGAATTTGAAGGAATTTTATCCGTAGGATTTCTCCGACGATTTCCTCAGACGTTTACAGCAGTCAGTTACGGGACATCTATTAACCCATTCCAAGGTATTTACTCTTTAGTCATTTTAGCACCTAATACATGCGATGGTGAAATGCAATATTGCACTAATGCTGACAAGAATAAAATTCCTTGCGCACCATCCGACTCGAACGACACGCCGTGGAAGTGACTGTACCGAGTTTGTGTGTGTGCTAGGGCGTAAAAACAAAACCCGATTTCAGTACTATGTCTATGCAAGGAAAGTTGTTCGTTTACGCGTAGTGTCTAATATTATACTTAGTTTTCTCCCAAGGAATTCCCAGCACCTGACGGCTCTGCGAAATTTACCAGGTCGGTAGTTGATGGTCTGCTGCTGGTGTTGTTTTGGTTTGAAGTTTGTTGGGGTTAGATTACAGGGTTTACGCAAGAATTAGGGCAGGCGCATTGAGGAGCAGTTTTTTTTTTTCGAATTTTTTTCTTCAAAGGAAAAGTAATTTTGAAAGAAACCAAAAATATGATAATACGTTTTTAATATTTTTTATTATTTATTTATTCATTATCTTTCTTTGAGGTTCGTTGATAAAATACGAAATCAATATTAATATTATTTGATTTTATCGCAGTGTATTCTGTATTTAGTTGCCAAGTGCACATATTCGAGTAGGCCCCGCATTTCATATTTAAGATTAAGACAATAGCGTTTTATGCTAAGTTTTTTTATTTTAATAAAAACCAATTTAAAGGCAATTATTATAGGCAAATGAAATTTCATTTGATACGGTTAATTCAGTGGTATGGAGAGAGTGTGCCTGGTAATTTGATTTTATCTGTCTGTTGTCTTCCAGGGTACGTCAATATTTCATGTTAAATGTGAGAAATTAAGAAAAATACAAGGGGTTTAGTTTGGGTAGTTCGATATTTGAGATTCCACAAAATTTGCTGTTTAATTTATTTATCTTTTCTTCTTTAAGTTGTTCCTAATATAGTGTGCAAAACGTTGTGAAATTTTGTTTTAAAATAAAAAAAAATAATAGCTCGGTCTTGCTTATGTACATGACGGTTGAGATTTGCGGGTTGAGTGTAGAGGATGGAAATATACGACTTGGCTGTTATTATGGCAATCGGAGAGATTAGCTCCCGGTGAGTTGCGGTGCTTTATGAGGAATTAAATCCTTGTAAATAGTATTTGTTGCCAATTATAAGCGGTATAGCACGGATCGACTAATTATATATGAGGAGCGGTGCCCTGGCTGGGCGGATTATTGGCTATGGTACTGAAGTCACGCTAACACGGGGACTTGAAAGCCGCCTCAGTCAGGGACAAACTATTGTATCGGGTGTTTGAAGTGGGCTTAATTTCAACACTAGGCAAAACTCATGGGAAGTGGAAATGCCTGCGTTCAGTTTGACAACGCCAAACCATTTTGCTTTTTAGTATGCATATATTTGTGTATAAAAATTTGGAATTGGTATAATAGTTATTCTTTTTTCTTTAATTCTATCAATTAAAAAAATGAACCCGATGAACCTGCTCTGATTATAATACAAACAAACACCTTTGAACACCAGAGAACTCGCAATCGGCGGCTTCGAGGCAGTCGCGTGCCCTCCCGTTCTCCTGGGACTGTTACTGTCTTCAAAGCTCGACTCATAATTAGGTTTGCTATTTCATGTGGTCATCCTCTGTCATGGGGCAGGGTCAAGGGGTGATGGACTCGTGTGATAAGCTCGCATGTTTTTGCCATGTTTCAAGTGCTTCCAATTATACGTGGAGGAGCTCTGTCTGCCGGCGTTTAATTTGGTGAAAATTTTAATTGGCAGAAAAATGCCACTTGTCGAGTTCGAAAAACAGCACATCGCGGTGTTTTGCGGGGAACAGGGACAAGAGGGAAATTATTTATGATATTGATTTTTTGAGATCCGACGAAGAGCAGTTTTTAGTTTAGGTTTTACGGGCTTTAAAACACAACGTGGACAGGCTGGCGATATAACATCACTAGGGCCGCGTTAATAAAGATCACGTCGGTCAAGATAGATTATTATAGATCCCTGTTGTACATGTACTTTAAATTATTTGTTCATTAGAACGAATATGTATATATGTATATAACAAAGAAAAAACGTAAAACATGCCCTCCTAAATTGTTGATAAATGTCTGTTTTCAGTGGCAATGGGCCATAGCGTTGAGTATGCAGTCTTAGCAATGTGATTTTAAAGACCGATGATGCACCGCCAAAAGTTAGGATCTTGAAATAACAATTTTAGAATCTTGCTGCCATAGAGGAAAACTGAATGAGATATTCCAATATTCCAAAGCCTGGAATTTTTTCTCCATACCGCGAATAGCGGTATCTTTAATTCGTCAGTCAGTAATATTACGTAAACAGACACTGGTTTAGGCACCGCACAGTGCAGCTTATCTGTTTATATAGTTGATTTTATCGTGGAATGCCAAGGCCGTTTTTCATCAAGCCACCGTAATCTAGACGCTAACTACGAGGCGAGTTAAACCAAGCATTTCTTGTATCAATCAGCGAACGCTTGAAATTGAAATTTATACTTGTAAACATAGGGCCCCCGACTAGTCTCATCTATGTTTGGGTTAGATGCAGGATAATTTTTGGGAAGGAGAAAGGGGGTCTATTATGTTTGAATACAGTAAATTTTCGTGCAGTGTATAATTTCATTTATAATTTAAGTATAATGTGGTGGTTCGTTTAGTATTGTAGGTGAAGGGCAAGGTGGTCGCAGCTGCTGCTGGTAGCCATTATATTGCTTCAGTAAGGAGTTTTTCCTGAAATAAACTAGTGTTAGTTATAGTTTAATTTCAGCTGCAATTCTCCTGTGTGCAGAAAAAAATACTCTGTTAAAAATTCATCGTAAGAACTCGTGTAGTGTAGGACCATCTTAATACTCATGAAAAGAACGTAGACTATTGCATCAAGTTAGTTAGAAGGAAAAGCTTCCACGGCGACCCGCCTGGTGGCTGTGTTTGTCTTACCAATTCCTGCACTTTGCGGCGACTAGGCACACGATTGACGGCTCTAATGGGCGCGCGAGGAGACGGAGACGCTGTGGCCAGCCGGTAATTGGCGGGGGCTGCGAACTTTTTGGGGAGCATTTATCCATTTTTCAATTCGCGTTTTCTGTTTCCAAGCCCAGAGCTTAATTTAAAAATAAAACCGTCTACGGCACACCACTCCGTGGCACACGTCACTTAATTTTCCGGCCCTGATTTCTGAAGAGGAAGGATTCTTATCGTTCTGTTTTAAGCCGGATTTCTAGCTACTTCCTATTAGATTTCATGGGAACTTTTTCTCAAAAGATACAAGTCTTCGGCGTTTGTTTTTCTTGGATGTTCCATGTGATTGCTTATTTCTCTCAGCAGATCGTATCTGCGTGTAAAAAGCGCAAAACGGCAAAACGCGTCTCTGGTGTGCCCGACATACAATAGCCTGCCGTGAAAGTACCTCTTAAATCTTTTAGAGGAGCACAAAAAATTCAGCCCTTCTTTCAATTTTCTGAAAGGCGTGTCACTCATCGCAGAGAAGCAATATTACGATGGAAAGTTTGCTTCTTACGTGCCATGTAAAGGATACGCGTGTATCTGAGCTGGTTTATTTATCTGGCGCTTCATATTGTAGTCAACTCCTCGGTGTCTTTGTTTGAAGCTGTGTTTGTATATGTCAATATAAACTCGTGCGTCATCTCAGCTTGGTTCACCTGATATGTATATATCTGCCTGTGTCGGCAAGTGAAGGGAAGGTACAACCAACTTTTTAAGTTGCTTTTTTAACTGTAAGATAACCTCGCTGTGTGTCTCAAAGGACTGCTTTATCCTTTTAAACAATAGGGTTGCTAAGCCTTGGAAGGTTAGACTGATAGTTGATGGCATTTAAACATTTTAGTAGAATGTAAATTATAAATTTATAATTTTTAGAAATTAAGAAAAAACAACTTTTCCTTCAGTTGAGTTATTTATGGTGCTGATCACTGTTCTCCTGCCTGAGCTGAGAACTGCAACAGTCAGAGCAAGGTGTTATTTTACCAAGATCAAAGGCAGGATGCCCTGCTGGCTAATTTTATGCCAACATACAGTTTTCAATTTGAGTTTTATTCCAAGATACTGGGACCATTAATGAGGGGGAAGCCCTTAGCGAAATGTGACCTTTACGCTTGTCTTGTTTCATCACAAGTGATTGGTTTATGAAGCTAAGATGAGCTGTAATGACAGATAAGCATACACTGTCATATCCAATTGAATACAGCATGGGGAGAAGCTGGGTATAATTCTTGTGTGCATCTGCCTACTCTACTTAAAGATTACAGCAAGATTATTTTAAAAGGGATTAATGTTTCTTGACAATATTTAAATCATTGAGAAAATGAAACATTTTGGATGCTTGTTCTTTGGTTTCTTTATTAAAAAAACTTTAGTAAAATTGCCTTTGAAAAGTTGCACTGGCTTTTTTTGTTACAGTGTGATACTGCACTTTTTTCTTCTTTATTATGTTGTTAGTATAATATGGTTATGGATTTAGTTTTAATGATTTTAAAGAAGAATTGTGGGAAAGAAAGCTTTCAAGAAATGGGGTGTGTGTGTGTTTGTGCTGAGTTCATGTGACAGCAGTAGTGGTGAAGTACTTGTGGCGCCTTCTCTATATCATGTTATTGTGATTACTTGGATATCTCAAAGTAAGCTCGCTGATCTAGGATATTTTTAAGGGTTTCATTTCCTTGCCTTTGGTCTCAGGACCACTGTGAGCACTTCAGGTTGTTCTGTTTTATGTGTTTTATCTTTCAGTTTCATGTGGTTTTCATTACCTAGGTCTTCACCCTTTTTCTGACATTCCACCCAAGTTTGTTCGAATTACAACTGGAAGATGGGGCCCCTCAGCACTAGGAAGACATTCTTACTTAGAGGTGATGAAAACTTGCATCATCTCAAAAGGATAACTCTGACTTTTTATTTTATCAGTTTTTAGGGATTATTTATTTCTCAACATTTATATTCGTTTGACCCTTTTAAAAAGTTGATTTTCATCGTAAAATTTTTCAAACTTTTGCTGATGGCTTTGTGACATAATTGTGGCAGTCCTTAGTGATGACACAGTCAACATATCAAACATGTCTAAACCAAGGTAACTGAGATGAAAATTTTCAGGTGTATGTATATTTATAAAGGATATGCAAGGCTTGTGATACTGACTGCAGCTTAAATGTCAATCTCGGAAAGCTGTATGTTTATCTACATATTACAAATATTGTTTTTGTTAATGGTTTTTTGATCACAAATACTCCTCATCTTGCTAGAGAACTTGCTTCAAGATTGAAATTTGTCCATTATGATATGATAGGAGTACAACATAGTATACTTTTATCAATGTGTGTTGCAAAAGAATAGTGTTTATTTTTTTCTTCAATAATCCATTTTAGAATTTTATCTTTGAAACCAATTTGTACATTGACAGGATGATATAAGTAATAATTTTTAGCAGTATTTTAGCTGTATGTATCTTGTGTGATTTTATTTGATGCAATTTCCAATATGAATATTAACATGATCTCTTTTTTTGTATTGTTATAAAGAATGCTTATTTATGAAGTTGATAAATAATGACCTCAATTTATGATTTTTTCACAAAAGTAATTCAGATTATTGGACTGAATACTGTTTGCTAGGATTTTATATCTGAAAAGTACAACATTTATTGAAAATATTATAATGGTAAAAGAAGTTAATTGTTGCTAAAAAAGACTAAAAATGTGTTTAAATGTGTTTTGGGAAGGGTTGAAATGCCATGCCTCATGGTTTAAAATTGTGTCTCTATAGAAATCATAACTGCTTTATTATTATTGTTGAAAAGACGGGCTTGAAAAGACAATGAAAACCCCATTTTACCACAAGGATTATATTGTCATGAAACAAATTGTAACTTTGTGAAGTGATGTTCCCAAAAAGTGAAGAGTCCTTTTTAAATAACGGTCCTTTTGGCCACTTAAGTGGAATGCTTCAGTGCTATTTATTAAATGATGAATTCAAATTGAAGGCCTAGTTTATCCCCAGGACCACTGCAGCAAAGGAGGGCAACATAACGTCAGGTCAGTGGTGGGGTGGGGGTAAGTGGTGGGGGTAAGATGGTGGGGTGGGGGTCAGTGGTGGGGGGTAAGATGGTGGGGTGGGGGTAAGTGGTGGGGGTAAGATGGTGGGGTGGGGTAAGTGGTGGGGGTAAGATGGTGGGTGGGATAAGTGGTGGGGGTAAGATGGTGGGTGGGGTAAGTGGTGGGGGTAAGATGGTGGGGTATGGTCACATGAACTGTAGAGTACGAGTACTAAGACAGAAAACCCAGGCTTAATGGGACAGTAAGGGATCCAATGTGCAGTTTTATTTGGGGTGAGGTTTCTATTGTTTAATTAATATGTTATATAGCAGGTTGGAGAGACTGATACCTAAATTACATTTGCACATAGCAAGACTCATGCTATAGTAAAAGCAACAAATACATTGCTGAAAAAGCAAGAAATGTGGAAATTATGCAGAGAAAGTTAGAGCAAGTCCTGAAATTGGTTAGGCAGTGCTTACTGAGGAAGAACATCCCAGACATTTTCCCTGAAAATAGCTGACATATTATGACAGAAAAGATGGATGCGGTGAGACGGGGGAATTGAAAATGTACATTTGGTAGGCTTTTACCTACACTGCCTTGATGATATTCTGGCTGCTTCACACTTTTATATCATGCCCTTTCTGGGATAATTTCCAGTTATTAGGGACCTTCAGATGGGAAATTGCTACTTTTCAACAATAATTCCCTGTTACTGATCCGATTGTGTCAGTTCTAGGCCATTGCTCTGTGTAATAAAGTCTGCTGCAGAAGCTAATCGCTCACAGCTCTTGAAAGCTTTAATCATGTGTAATCCCATTATTCTTCCCGTACTTACAAATTTATTAGTCAAATGGAGAAATAATGGAACTTGAATTATGGGAAATTAGTCCTGGGTCATTATTGATGTATTTTTTGCATTCTAGAGTAGTTTGAGCTTTGTTTCTCATCTCTTGTGTTGATGTGAAGGAAATGAAGTCCGGTACCTTGGCTACGCTTTTGTTGACAAAATTAATGACAAGTTAGATCGGGATGCAAATAATTAATCCTGCGTTCTATTATCAACTTGGTAGGAAGATAGTTCTGATTCATGCAATATTTGCATTTACATTGTGCCTCAGATATTATGATCATCATGCAGATTTCCACTGGCTGCGGTTGCCATTTTTTATAAAAAAAATACTCAGCTCTTTGCTTGCTGTTTTAAATAAGATGTTTTTTCTTTCATTTCTGATGCTAAATTTTAATTAAAATATATAGAGATTTCCCGCTGGACACAAAGTTTGTGCGTTTTTTGGTGCTGTGTAAAGGAATGAAGTCTGTGTCCATTGGCGTGTGTCACCAAAACTGCACTGACTCACACCCAGTTCAAATGACACGTCAGGAGTGGGGACAGATCACACAGTTATCAGTTCATTAATCTCGTGGCAGTAAGATGACCCACCACTGCAAAAGTCAAAAGCTGTATGGTGGTTTGACAGCATCGTCAGCTGCAGCGCAGTCTTCTTCCTCGGTTCTCCTTCATTCCAATCTGTTAAAGAGTACTCCAGTTACAGTTTACCTAGCTATTACTGAACACAGCATTAAATGGCGCCTCTCAGATCTCTCTGTCCCATACAATGACTGGAGCTGCACTCACCTTTTGTACAACCCAAACCTCAGAGCACAAAAGGACACATGTTAAAACTTAGTCTCTGCGTTAAGATAAAACTATTTAAATATGTTTTCTATTAAATTGGTATCTCTCATAAATGTAAAGTCAGTAGGGGAAGGATGGCATTTTTGATTATTTTAAAGGACATCTTATGATTTCATGTGTTAGATATGCCACAATTTAAAGCATTTCGACTTAGTTGTAAATGATAATTGATATTTGTGGTTATACTTAATTTTGTGTTGGTGGGAGGGGCAGGTGGAAGTAGATATTGTATAACTATGGTGTTACTGTGTGTATTTATAACTATAGAGTTTACAATAATTCTTTACATGAAGAGGGGAATTTATAGCTTAAAAAATCTTATAATCATTTACATTGCATAATATATAAGTCATTTAAGGGCATCATCATTTTATTGTCTTTTCATCTGCCAAAAAAACACATTTCTCTTAAGAATAAGGATTTAGTAATGAAATGTATATTGAAAGTGTAAGAAAAAGTTGTCTTGCCTACCATTTTGAGTTTGCACCAAATTACTAGTTTCATTTTTGAAGAAAGACCAGGCCAAGAGGGAATGTTTGGGTCTAAATAGAGAAGGAATTATAATCACAGAATCTGTATTTCAGCTGGTGCTTAGGGATTCATTATGTTGTCATTAATGCTTTCTCTTTCTCTCTCTGTCTTAATAATGCTCTGAAACACATTTTAGAGAGTAAGCACAACTGATATATTGGTGATTAGTTTATTACAGGTATCCTATATATATATCCTATATATTCTAAAGATAAACATAACCATTACATAACTTATATATCACTTGTTTAAACATTTAAACTTCATTATTTTTACATAAAGAAAAGAAAGAAAAATTGGCTAAGGATAAATCACTGACTGTTGTAATGTCAGAGAGACGATGAATTTCATTTACCTGACATGAAAATGATTAGCAATGCAGGTTAAGACAGTTTTTGAATAAGGTGGCATTCTAATGGTTGAGAAATAAAGGGAATATTTGAAAAGGCTTTAAGCAGCATTTTATGCCTATAATAAGACCCCATTGCCTTTAATATCATGCAGTGCATTCTAAATAAATAAAAATAAAAATGCAACTTTGAAAAAAATATAATTTACCACATTTTTCATTTTGAAATTCATTCATTTTCTAGTCATATAAACATGCTCTTGGGACAGACAATTGCATTTACTTCTTCTAATTTTGAAAACTATGATTAGTTTATTAGCTCTCAGTGAGGCAACAAAGGGGAGCTACAGTCATAGCCTTAGGGATGATGTCAGGTTTAGTGTAGAAACGTGTCTGTATTAACTATAGATACAATTTTAGTATGGGAAGGTTTCAGTTTTTGCAGTTAAGATGTTTCCAGTTATATCCAAGTTTGTAAGTAGTTCATTAGAGGAAGTATATGACCAGCCATTAAATCCAACATATAAAATACATTTTAATGTCAAATACTTGTTGATTTTTTTTTTTTTTTTTTTTTTTTTTTTTACGTATTAAAAATCTTCTTAGACGTGTTGAGTGCACAGACTAAAGTAATGCACGATGCTTTCAAGTTACGATGCCCAGGTTGGCAGTACAACAGAGAAGAGCAATAGTGGGAAAGAAAGTGATTGGTTGGATAGGAGGAGGAATATGGTAATTAAGAAGGCTGGATAGGAGGAGGAATGTGGTAATAAGGTAGACTGGATAGGAGGAGGAACTGGGGATTATAATGATGATCTGTGGTAGAATACATACCATATGGGCAGTGCACTGGGTCCTTGTTAGGGAATGATCAAGAATTAAAGAGCTGACAGGCATCATAGTAGGTATAGCATATGCCTCTACTACTTAGGGCATAGATAAGTTGTGGATGTAACATACAACCATGCACACTTTTTACCTCCTTCAATAAACCAGTGATATAGATGCCTTCTTGATAGAAACTAAGTATGTTTTATGTGGCATTCTTTTATTAAGTCTTAACTAAATGCAGGGAATTTACTTTGATATTTATAGCTGTAGCTTCTTGTAGATATCAGTCATGAACGGTTTACCGTACTTTTTGGTTCAACCAAAAGTAGAATGGTATTGTTCCTTGTTAAAATATTTTCAAGATTTTGTTTCCTTCTTGAAAAAAGTTTTTTTTAAATTGATTTGTGTGCTTTATATTTCCATAAGGGTCTGTGTCCAGTAAACTGTTTACATGGTGCCTGTGGTCAGCTAGGCGGCCTGAGAAGTGACAGTTTAATTTCACATTATGATCAATTATTGTGCCTTATGAAATACTCATACAGGACCATGCTCCAGCAGAACACTATTACTTATAATTTCTGTATTGTAGTAACAAATGTTACAAAGCCAGCCTAGGGCAGGGGAACTTGCAGTTTTTGTCTTGTAACAGGATTAAGGTAGTCCTGCCTTCAATATTTTAATTTGTTTTTGTTAAGTAAAATAATAAATCAACAGATTATAGATGAAGGCCGGAGTGGATTATGTCATGTGTAAACATAGCCAGGTAGCTTGGTTATTGTGGACAGACAGGTGGCACAGTGTGACTGAGATCAAATACACAGGGGACCATACGGCACAGCACGGCAAGGCACGCTCTGCCAACCCATACATCATTATGTTATGAAACACAGTCAACAGATCTTAAGAAACCAGCAAATGTGCTGCCGTCAATAGTGTGTTCAGAGTGAGGCAAGTGAAGTGTGGCAGAGGCGGAGGACTCGGAACTGCCACCATGTCAACCAAAGAGTCTCCGCTGGGATACAAAACCTCCTCTTATTTTCTAGCTCATTTGCCAAGAGAGCTGGGTAATAATCCAAACTGGCTAATCTCTTAATGTCTCATTGAGTTCTCTCTATACACACATTATGCGGAGATATTCACAGGGTAGTAATCAAAGGATAATTTTCAGCATGGCCAAGTTTATGATAAGCATGCCTCACTGCCTTATATTGACTTTGGTTGGAAAGACTTGATGGAAGGCGCCAACAGAATTGCAGCATTTCAGACAAAATGTCAATCAGATTAGTATAATTGTGGGCCTATTTTGAATCTCTGTGAGCTAAAAAAAATCTCAGTCATACTGTGAGCTGTGTTAAATAAATTGTTTTAGACCAAATGATTGTATGTAAATCCAGAAATACAATGAAAATGAAAAAAAAAACACTTTTTGAATCTTTATTTATTTATCATCATATTTCAACTCTGCATGTATGAATAATGAAAATTGTAAATGGGCATGATAAGTGTATAGTTTAATGAATAGTAAAGTTTATCTCTCCAGGAGAATCGCCCATTGTGTTGATTTTCTTACCTTAAATTTCTTTGGATTAACCAGAAAATTAAAGGTAAAAGTTAACATATATTGATAACTTGATAAAAATATTTTAAAGTCTACATAATCCAGGTAAAATTGATTTTAAAAATTCCCTTAAGCCTTCAGTTTTCATTAAATATCTGAGATGTTATCTTTTCGTTGTTCTGCAGGCACTCAGATCCCTCATCCAGCTCAGGGAACACATATTTCTTAACTCACCTCCAGCAGTCACATGTCTCTATTTTCCTTTTGTCCTCTGCAATAATGTAGGAGTGATTCCATTACTGCAAATTCATCAGAAGGCTGTCGTACACAGGAGATGCACAATTTGCACACAAATGAAACATGTGGCTGCTTTTCATGAGAACATTTCTTTCTAGATCTCGAAGAATACCCAGATTCTATGAAATCCATCACAAGATGTCATATACAGGATTTCACAAATTGTATAGCTTTAGACTTCTTCCATGAAACAGCAAGAGAAAATTGATTGTATTTCCTTTTCTTAAAAGCCTCACATTGGGGCTTGATGGGGTTGAAATGTGGCAAAAGTGCTGCTTAGGTTTGTTTGGCACTTACCAGACAGTCCATCTCTTTCCATTCAGGCTGACAGACTGACTGAATTATTTTTTGTTTATTCTTCAGATGTTTTACATTTTATTTATCTGCATTGTTTATTAATGGATGGATGGTATATTAACACAATTTCTCTTTTTTTTTTTTTTTTTTTTTCGCTGGGTCAAAATAAAAAATGATCTGTTTTCATACATGGAAATTGTTTAGATGGCTAACATAAACAAGTCAACTAAATTAGTCACCCCCATAAAAACACCCTCCTTAATTTAAGATATTAATGTTAAACTTGTGCATATGGTTTGAAAATGGGCAGAATGCAAAATAAGTAGTTCCCTAAAACCACAAATGCCAAATTAATCTAATAGACTTTCCATTACCTTAATGGGCTTGCCAAGCAAAGCTACATTAGCCAAGGCTCTGGGTAAATGGGACTTTGATTAGCATTCTCTAGGAAATTATCACTCTGCTTATGAAGTAAGGCCTGCTACTTTGGAGGAGTAGAGGAAGAACTAACCAAGAGATTTTAAAAAATATTGAGTCATGTAAGGGGTGATGTAAGGAATAATGTGTGTGTGTGGGGGGGGGGATGTAAGGGATAATGTTGGGGATAATTTAAGGGATAATGCAAGGGATTACTCTTCTCTGTACTTGTATACTTTCCTGTGCTGTCAGTTATGATAAAAAATTGATAAAGTGGCGTATTTTTGCAAAATTTTTTAGTAATATTTGCCATGCTAGGTCCTTTCTTATTTAAAAATACATATGTTATTATGCCATTTTCTAGTATTATTATCATTGATGATTTTAAAAAAGAATGTTTTTTGTATATTCTGCAGAATTTCATTGATTGAAATTTAAAAATAACCATAACATTTTACTTTCCTTACTTACATTTTACTTTTTACTTTACACTTTACTTTACATTTTACTTTACTTACTAAGTAAATTGCAACTAAATATTATATGAAAATAAGCTCTGATCCCTGATCCAGAAGACTGCTTTTGTGTCATTGTCACAGTTACGGGATACTTGCATTAATTTCTAATCCTGTATAAAAAGTAAATCTTATTTGATTTTGGTAACAAAATTTTATATAAATGTTATGACTGCATGACTAAAATCATGGTCACATTTTAGACATCCAAGTTACTCGAGTTGTTTGAATAAATATTTATGATATTCCTTCCATTTTTTTCACTGGCAGATGGGTCATTTTCAGTGTGATGACTCCACGGTGATTGGGAGTACAATGGAAGAGGCACTCTAGCCTGAATATTTGCATTTTTACATAATTACTGTGTGTAAAGTGATAGCCATCAGATTGGTGCTGCTCTGTGATCACACACTAGAACAGCTAATTAAGACAATATCTGGGAAATTACACTCCTATGGAGGTTTTGTATGAAGGGATATTGATGAGTTTAAGTTAATGATAGGAACAGTTTTCAACATTTCCTGAAACTCCTTGTTATTCATCTCTGTTTTTTTTGTTTTTTTTTTCAATAGCTACGGAAGTAGTGCAGCTGTCAAAAATGAGTGCATAGATCTAATTCTTCTGTGAAAACATTTTAAAACCAAATATGTTGTCTCAATATCATATTTATCATTCAGCTGAATTTTTTATCCAGATGCTATCTCCACCCCATCCCTTATTATTATTGATCACATTGTCTCAGCAGATTTTTGTCACACGTTGCCCATACAGCTACTTCTATTATTTTCTACAATTGACGACCACGTACCGGTGTATATCTGTATAATCAGCTCTGATAAGCTGGGTTGTGTATGAGACAGACCCCAGGGGAGGGCCCACGGGGCTTCAGCATTGTGACGTTGTTCTAATCCAACTGTGACTATGCTGGGTTTGCCTTGGCTGGCCCTACTGCTGCCATCCCAAGGTGGCCTGGCACATTGAATTCATTTGACTCCAGCGCAAAAAATACAAGCATTTTGTATCATTCCTGATGGTGCTCTACGGGAGTTCAGGCCATAAATTGTAAAGTTATGCTTCACAGCTGTCAACAAAAATAATATTTATAGCTTGACTTTAAAAGTTATGACAATTTGGAATGTTATTTAGGCAATTGTAGCGCAGGGTAGAAGTGGATCAGGAAGAGTACCTGGGTATTTTTGACTTGTTTATTTGAGTGATATATATCATGCATGATTCAGGTGTTGTAGTGTTTTTTAGGGTTTTAGTCATCTCTCTCTCTCTCTCTATCTCTCTCTCTCTCTCTCTCTCTTTTCATCACCTCTGTCCCATTATGAGCACTGCCCATTTCTGTGCTTTGGTCTCACTGCGGATGAACACAGTATAAAAACCATACAATAATGCACTGTGCACAACAATTGTCTATTGAGAACTGACAAGGTTCCCTGATGGAAGCCATGGAGTAGGACTGGAAGTTAATCTTTGCTATCTGTTAGGTCTGATTGAAAATACAAAATAGTACTAAATGAGTTTCTGGTATCGTTTGCAGTTTTCTATTAAGCTCTGTTCAACTCTGTATGTTGTTTTCACTACCTTTAATTGATCAACTAGGAGGAGGAGAGATGAGATGTTCTAGGCATTAAGTTTGTGCCATGTAGCATACACTGAGGCTAGGGACCACAGGAAGGGGAGCCTACCACACAGGGCACCCACTCACCTTCACAACAATAACTGTTAAGAATATCTGGAAAACTTGAGACACCTTTTTTCATACGCCTATAGTTTTACTGAGACTCTGTATTGTGTTTTTATTTTGGAATTTTATTTAAGGTTTAATGCAGATTTGAAATTTAATGAAGATTTGAAAAATTAATTCTTTTTCGAAGTGGCATTTAAATTCAGTTGCATTTTTTTTTTTTTTACATTTTAAGGTTTATATAAAGACATTTTGTGTGTTTATATACTGTGTGTGTGTGTGTGTGTGTGTGTGTGTGTGTGTGTGTGTGAAGAGAGAGAGAGAGAGAGAGAGAGAGAAAGAGAGAGAAAGTGAAAAGAGATAATAATTATCCTACACAGTAGTTCCAATTTTCAGTTCTTAATCAATATTTATTTGCTTCTGTTTCTGCATTGTCAGTTCTCATTGTTTCCACTCTCACTCATTCTACAACTGGGAATAGACACAGAGAAAAAAACTCAAAGCAGCAGGGCTAGTTTTTACAGTACATTTTTCTCTCTCATGCACACTCTGAGTTTAATGTGCCTTTGGCTTGCCTGACAGATTCACTTCATTATGTGTTTGTCTTTGAAGAGACATCCTGTATCCAGCTAGCAGACTCCAAAAACCATTTCCCCTTTAATGGGAGTGTTTGAAATCTTTAATTTGAAATATATTGCAATATTTCATGCAGAGGAAAATTAATTATTTAATTTTGACTTACTAGTAGTCTGCATGAATTATGTTTTAGTTGGTAGAATACAACAATTTCCTGTCTCCAACTTTATCTTCCAAGTTTAAACATTTTTTTAAATGATAGAAATGATTATTTATAGTATGAAAAATAATCTGCTACAGTATTGGAAAAATCCAGTGCTATATACTGTCAAATGAGATTTGTTTCCATTAAAAATAAGAAAAAAAACTTTATTGTTTCAAAAAAAAAAAAAAAAAAAAAAAATCATGGAACATTATTTTTGAGGTAAAAGCTGTAAAACTTGCATTATTTTATACAATTAGATAAGTGTATGTGTTAGGACTTTTTTCATGTTTTTTAGTTTATGCACAGATAAAACTAATTTGAATTTTCACCAAAAGTTGTTATGAACATAAGAAATCTTTATTGTCTTTTCCACCTCTAAAAATAAAACTGACGAAACTTCAACTTAACATTAGTAGTTTATATCATTTAAACTTAAACTTTGATTATTCAAACTTCTCAGTACAAGTTAGCTTTTAGGTACATTGAGCTGCGTGATATCTAGGCTAGCACAGTGTAAGGGAGTGAATTCTTAGATATTCAACTACATGGAAGACCTGTCCTCTGTTTCAGCCATAGTGTGCGTGTTTAAACATCTCAGACCAAAGTTGCATGTTGTCATGCAAACCTGTTAGATGCACCTTCCCAGTGACTGTTATCAACCGTGTAATGTAAGCAGCCAAGATGGACAGTCTTCATGCAACCCAGGACCCCTTTAGTCCTCCATTTGTGAAATATTGTTATGGTGATTCCAGTAAAGATACTGAGGTCAATAACATGATTATATCATAAACTAGTTTCACTGTCACAGTCTGGGGAAAATGAATCAAGTAATATAATCATCATACATTGCGGGGTATGTTTGCAGTAGTTGGAAAGGAAATCATTCCATGAGATAATCCAAATGCACATTTTTATTCTCTCTTAGAAGACGATTCTAGTAATCGGTTCCCACTGGTGATGCATTCAGAATAAAAGTTAATAGGTCAGCAGAAATTTTGCATGTGAAATGAATGCTAGTTTGGATGCTGACTTTTGGGTCAACCTGTGACAATGCTTTAACATGTAGTTTTGTGTGTTTACCTTTCACAGTGAACAAAAGCCATGACAGTGAGCTTAGTGTGACATACAGACCAGCTGGAGGAGGGTTAGATCATGTGATGAGCTCTCGTGCATGCATGCTGCTGTTGGTTTACACACACACACACACACATAGTAACTTGATCTTCTTCTGCATCCTGCCTCAAAGCTTATCAGCCAGGTAACCCAATGATATGGATTCTTTTTTAACATTTTATTTTGATTTGTCCACTGACTGTCATGAAGTTCATTTGATTCCGGAATTATTTGTTTTGGCCCTGAGTGGTGTCCTGTGGAGAAAATAAGTCAAGAGAATACCTTCCTTTTATGCTGACTTGTCTGCTGTCATGTCAAGTATGTTTATATCATGCCAGCAACCCTGCTCAGAATCTTGAATCAAGATTGAAAACGGGGGATGATTTTATCATGAAATCAGTAAAAATGTGAAAAGAAAGTGAAGCCACTTCCTTTTATTTCTTAACTGTTTGACACTGTCCTCTTCCCTTTTCTTCTACCAGGACAGATGGTTTGTAATTTTTTTGATATTCAAAAATATTTTTTCATTAAGGAAGATCTTATGGTTCTTTAGCTTAAAGAGTAATTACTTGAACTTTTTAAATAATGAACTTTTCAAAAATTATCAGACTTCCAGATAAATAATTTTATAATCATAAGAATTCTGTTTATTTGTGGTGATTTTGACATAGAATAGAACTATAGAGTAGCCTGCTTTTTAATTTTGTTTCTACCACTCAATAGAAATGTTCTAATTATAAGAAATTATGATTTAAGAAAACACAGTATCTGTAAATTTCAAAATTTCCCCCCATTTAAAAGATCAAGTAATAACTGTATTCTGTCTTCAATGAATAGGTTTTGGTTATCAAATTATTTTTCAGTGTAACAGACCTGCCTTAGAAATAAGTAAAAAGTGAGGATTTTATTATTTACTTTGATCAGTCATTGGACCTAATTTGGTTCAAGCAAGCCTTTGACTTTTTGATTTTGTTGCTTTTGAATTAGCAGAAACAACTTTTTTGCATCAAAAACTCCATTTCCAAGCAGCCACTTTCTCACACTCTCCCTGGACGTGTGCTGTTGTACTGGAGTCTTTGAATCCAGCAGTGAAGCACCTCTCTTGGCCTGGGAGGCAATTAGGAGAAGCTTGTCTACCTCAAATGTTATGCTACTTTCCACCAGAATGCCTTGAAGTTGGGGCAAATTGGCTCCAAAATTTGCTTTTCTTAATTCTCATCTTCTCCAGGATATTAGGTAAAGCAAGTTTTGTCTTTGAAGCTGTGTGCGTCTTATCCTCCATTGCATTGACCCGAGTACAGCAAGGCACTTGTACATGATGAAAAAAAGAATGATTGGCAGTGTCAGATACAACTATGCCTGTGGAACTATAGGCTATTGGTGGATATTGCCATCTGCATTTAATACTCATATCTCTTCTTTTAAAATTGAAAATTAGTAAAACTAGCAAAATATTTTTGTACATTTGTAGCTGTTGTGGTGTAACCATTGCAAATTATTGTGTGGTTCGCACTATTCAGTGCTGAGATTCAAACAACATTTTATGTTAAGTAAATATCAACAACAACAACAGTGAAAAAAAAGGGCCTGACATGAAAAAATTCAGCATGTGCCCTTTTCAATTGGCTGTTTTCTCCTGCATGCAGTGGGCTAGTAGCTCTGGCGCCATGCTCCTAATTGAATGCAGCGGGGACTTTGTTTAGTTTCACTCCCCACATGACACTGATGCAGCCAATAGAATGCCTCAGATCAAATCAACTTTTAAAGGGAAGGCTTCAAAAGTTTACATTGATTTAATTCTCAAAGTTTTGAAATATATGGTAAGGTTGTTTTGTGGGGATTTTAAAGTGGCAGTAGGCTTAACTGGAAATTTTGTAAATTGTGTGTACTGTATTTTACGAGTAGAAATTAAGAACTCTTAAAATCAATAGGAATAAAAAGTTTTTTGCGGTAATCTTTCCAAAAGTACTACAATAAATAGTAGCCTTTTACACTGCATTTTAGGATAGAATATGACAATGTGTCATTCATCATTTTTTCACTGATATATTAAACTAGCTATTTGCTGTTAGGATAAGATAAAGGTTGTAAGTGACAGCAGATGAGGTCCTGGGGATGGGGGTGGGGTGGGGGGGGGAGGGTTGGAGAGCCAAAGGGATGGGACATCCTACAGTTTGGATTTATTCCTAAGATGGCCATACAGGAGGATAGTCTTTGTGGGCCATTACTAAGGCAAATGAATGAAAAGAAACTGAATCAGTTAAAACAGATAATATTTTCTACATTTTGCTTTATTGGATTTTTTATTTATTATTTATTATTGTTGTTATTTTGAAAATGACCCTACAAACTTCTAATGCACAGTATTTTACTCCTAACTCCAATTTTTTAAGTTTTAAATAGAGCATGATTAAGTTACATGTATACTATTTAACCATTTATCACATTTATTTGGTCTAGAAAAAATTTGTATTTCTCTTCAAGCATATTTTAAGACATTTTGATAATGTTACTTCTTGAAAGAGAAGCCATCTTAAGGTGGGTGACTACCTTATTTCTTGGAAAATTCTGATTTTGTTTTTTACTTATATTTTCTGTTAACATAAAGCTTGAAGTATAATTTTTCATACTTTTCTGTATAGACTTAGTAGTAAAGTTGCCAATTGTCTTTTGAGATGGAAATTCAATACCATGTGTGCTTGAATTATTATCAGATCCCTTGTTTACACATTTACTAAAATGTCATGATAATTTCCCATGTCACTTAAGCAGTTTGGTAGCAAAAACCTCTGATTTATGGCCTATCACAATCATAAATTCCATTGTATGCAGAGCTGAAATAAGATACTAAAATGTTACAAATCAGAGTGGAACAAATATGGGTCTCAGTTCATTTGCTGTAAAATCCATAAGTCACCAGTACACAGTCGTGGTTTTAAAGCCGTAGAAACTTCTGTAAAATGTTTTAAGAATGAGGCTTATTTGCTGTTTCAGACTTTATCTTCAAAATACTGATGATTCAAAGATTTTAATATATTATGAATGATAACATCGATAGATAAAATCTTAGGGCTGTATTTGATAATTACCAAGGTAAATGATACTGTTTCAGTTGCATCTTACATAGTTTTTTGAAGAATGAATTTTATTATTATTATTATTATTATTATTATTATTATTATTATTATTATTATTATTAATAGTCATGGAATGGAAAAATAAAAATTCTGGTTGGCTGCTTGAGTCTGTATGTAACCAAGCACCATAGCAGTTAAAATCTAATTACAGAGAAACAAAGTGCCATGCCAGTATAGAAATAGATGAACCAATAAAGAATAGAAAAGTGAGGTTTTTTTATGGTCTGTATTCCCCAGGGTCAGATCTGTTTTGTATATTGTGAGATCAGTTTCATCATCAGTCCCCCCCAGGGAATTCGCTGGAGTGAGATGATCTATGTTTCTGTCCAGGACTCTCTGTGTGTGTCTGCTCATGGAGAAAGAACTGGTCCTAGGATGCTTCATTATTTTTTAATCTCACCAATTACCTTCCATTACTGACTAGAGTAACATATTACTGGTGAATCCACAGTGACAATTATGACAATGATGGAGGAGTTGTGGCTGTGTGCGCACACTGGCAATGCTGATCAGTAGGGTTTGCCTGGTAATGGTCGGGTCCCAGAGCTGGAGCATGGAGGAAATGTGCACAGCATTTAAAACATCTAACAAACTTGCTCTTATCAGGTTAACTTTTTTTCTAATTGTTTTAACGGTGCCCACTAGTATATGTTTTAATGCTTATTGACAGTCTCATTTGTGAAGGGCCTCTTTCAATTCTTAGAAAGTATGAGACAAACTGACAAGAGAAACAGTCCATGGATTATCATGATAATTAGAGTTTTTCAACTTTACTGGTATGTCCTTACAATAATAAGCCAAGTTTGCTCTTTCAAAAATAGGAAAAAAATTGCCCCATTAAAATAAGATATGTTAAGTTAAAGACTGTCAATTCACTTTTTCTATATTGTTTTTGGTATTTTATTGGCTTTGTATTTCTCAAAATAATAATAATAATAATAATTCAGTTTCCTTTAACTGATACATGATATTTAATACATTTTGTGTATCAGTAATTGGTGCTACCCTATATATTACGCCAGAGATAAACTAGAAGACCTACTGTAAAAACCGTGAAAATGTCCTTTTAAGATTTCATTTCATAAGTCTGTCTAGCTCTGTTGGAACACCTGTTGTATCATCTCTCTGTCTAATTGACTGAGAAATTGTTGGTATGAAGAGTGGGCCAGTGTGGGGAGATCTGGTTCCCTCAGTGTGTGGTGGAGACCTAGGGAGAGGGAGATCAGCAAACCAAGCCAATTAGAGCCATAGCAAAATGAGCAGTGACAGAGGAACAGAAAAGTTGCACAATGGACCCTTTCTTTGCTACTCCATCAGTGATTCTTTTTAGCTTTGCTGGAAATCTTAGGCCTAGTTATTCTGAAGACATGGTGAAATTCTGTAACTGCTATATGTGATGACCTGAAGTTTCCAACCACTGGCCTGATTGTGGTTCAAATACATTTTGAGTTTTTATCACTAAGAAAGATCTTAATATTCCTTAGTTAAAGCTTTCATTTGGCTGTGGTAAAATGTTATTCAAATTCGGTTTTAAAAAAAATAACATTAACAAATAAGTGTAAAAAATCTTTTACATGTGTATATATTTGATATCATTTACATTAAGTGCAAATATTTTCAAGAAATGAAAACCTTATAAGAAATCTAACAAATGTGAAATGATGTCATCGTGTTAGCCAGTTTTCATTTAGTATTCCAAATTGAATCCAGCAACAAGAATGGGCCAGAAACCTTAGAAGGCCTAATCACTTCTCTGGAAAAAAACTTTCTATACACATAATAAAGAGAAGTACAGTCATAAACTGAAATCCTAGAAATATGAGCAAATTATGAGTCTGCTGTGGAAATATTAGGTTTCTCAATTAAGCTGAATTAGAGGCAGGGCCAGTGCTAGTGCAGCTGTTGGCTGGGAAGAAGGGAGATGTCACTGATAAGATGGGTTACGTGGAATAATGGGGAGTGAGCCAGAACACACTTGATGCAGAATGAAACAACAAGCAGTAAATCTCTGGAAAGACTGTTCAATTGTCATTTTGTCATTGTGAAATTTATTCCAATGCTACAAAATAACCTCTAGTTTGGTATTTGATTTAATTTCTGTGAAACAGCCTCTATTTTCATAATGAATGGCTGAGGTGGTGAAAATGAAGTATGAAATGTACTGGTAGAAAGTTTGTTGTATTAATATGTTATTTGTTGTATCCCATTTGTATTAAAGGCTTCCATGATAAATCACTGATTTTCATCACTTCCAACCCTGGATTTAATTATCTCTGCACTTATGTGATGTAAGTCTGGGCTAACGTTATCCTGCATTTTTCTTTCAAAAATCAACATGATAAGATTATTTTTCAGAAAGTTACAGAAGTTAATTTGAAGCTTCCTAAGAGAAAAACCATATTTTTGTGTATTCCTTAGTTTACCATTAGGCATTTTTGCTGAAAAGGCAGAGGGAGTTTTAAAATCAGATGGATTGATTAATTTTCACAAAAATTTATGGCACTTTTTGCAAGAACTGCACTAGTCCATCATAATGTTTTTAATATTTACATTGCCAAATACATTTAAAAACTCTACAATGCATCGTAGTTTGAATGCCAAATTCTATTTTCTTTTATGTCTTCAGATTGTATAATGTATTGACAATGGTATTCATTGATCATTCCAAAATATTTTACAGAAAATCACTTTAACTTTTCACCTACTCCACTCATTCATTTTATGCATATCCCTCCCCCCCCCCCCCATCCTCCCCTCCACCTCTGCTCATTCAGCTATTAACACACCAGTGGTGTGTCTGTGCAATTTCATGATATAAATGAGATGGGAAGAGAGGAAAGACTGATATAAATGCCTTGCCAAACCAGAATGCATGCAGATTACTAAGCTCCAACACAAGGCATGCCATAGGAAGGCTATTAAAGTTCTTCCTTCTCTGAGAGGAAAAAAAACTTGTAGAATTCCATATGTGGGTTTGTTCTGGACCCCAAAGAAATTGACTTGGTTCTTATGATAGCGAAACTGCAATCAGTGGTCGACAGCACAATCAGCAGTATGTTAGTTGACACTAGGTTGAGATTTGTTCCTTTGAATTGCTCTGTGTAATCATAATGTGTATGTGTGTGTTATATTTAATGTCTAGTTTTATGTCGCTGACCCATGTTGTTTGAAATGCTATGATTGAATTAATTACTAACATTGTACACATTACAAATAATGGTTTATACGTCAGAAACTGTCTTTTTATGTACAGACAATAAATAAATGGGCACATAATTCTTACAAACATGTGGCTTGCACTTCCCTATGCTGTTTCCTGCTGGTTATGTCACTTAAACTATCAGGAAATTATGTACAAAAGCTTCAAGTTAAGGTCTTGATGTTCACAATATTGTTTTTGTTTTCTTCCAGTTGCTGCAGCATATAGAGCAAGCTCATGGCAAGTGGCACTTCTCTGAGATACGTGCCATTTTCTCCCGGAGGTATCTCCTGCAGAATGTGGCCATTGAGATCTTCATGGCCAACAGGAGTAAGTACCTGACATAGGTATTAAATTTATGTTCATCACTGAATAAAACTTTTCATTTGTAACATGTATTTTCAGTTGTATTTTTGTAAGATTTAGAATTTTCATGTTTGAATGACTTGGTTTTTCAATTCCAAACATGTCTACCTCTGTACCTAGTGTAATTCTTTCTTTAAAATATCTTTAAGATTTATTTTTATGTTAAATTTCTGTATACTGATCTGTTGGCCTTGTTGTGAAGTTGATGTTATGTGAATAGTTTTACTTAATGTAGCCATCTAACTATTTTAGCTGCGGTGATGTTTGCCTTCCCTGACCATGCCACTGTGAAGAAGGTGATCAATGCACTGCCCCCAGTGGGGATAGGAGTCAAGTATGGACTGCCGCAAAGAAGGTATCTGAAACTTCTGTTGGATGAGTTTGGCTAATTTTTTGTGAAATGGTCATTTGAGATGAGTGATAAGATGACATAACATTAGGTAATACATATTTAACACATTTTATGATTGCTGTTTGGAAACCTTTTCATTGTCACTTTCAGAAAGTCATCCCTTGCCACAGCCAAACAGCTATACAAGTTATCCAATATGACCGAGAAGTGGAGACGTCGTGAGCTGTCCAATTATGACTATCTCATGTATCTGAATACAATAGCAGGTGACTGAAATGGAGTTTTTATGTACAGACACTGTATGTGTTTGTCTGTATTCTGAGAATTGTATCAGTCCATGTCGTTGTAGTCACTGTCTGACACATCTAAAACTATCAAACCATATTTTTGTTTTACTTAAATATTATAAGTATGCTTTGTTGTTATAAAAAAAAGTTGGGTTGAGTTTGAAAATTGTTGTAACTGGTACATAAGTTATTCATGCTGAAAAAATGCCGTGAAATGTTCTGTCTTATGATATGGATGACAGGTTAAGTCACTGACCCAGTTGTTCCCTGCTATTCGAATACTAAACTGTTGATTTTCTGTGTCTTTGAATAAAACATCATCTTTTTAGGGGTGTTCATAGTGGCATGTTATAAAAATTGCATTCATTATTTTTGATTTGATATTAGATAGGCAATAAATGGTTTACTATGTGTGTATATCTCATAGCATATGTCTGTATTCCAGGTCGTACCTACAATGACATGAACCAGTACCCAGTGTTCCCGTGGATCATATCCAACTATGACTCCAGTGAACTGGACCTCAGCCTGCCTAGTAACTACAGAGATTTATCAAAGGTGTGTCAGAGGTTTGAGAAATAAAGTATGATAAATTATAGTTGTATGTAATTGACATCAAAGAACATATAGAGAAAAATTGTCTTGTCATTGTGTGCCATTTCAGTAGGCTGATGACACTTTGTCCTTAGTTCTGTTTCAATTTTTGTAGTTATTTTAGTGAACAAAGATGGCATCATATATATATATATATATATATATATATATATATATATATATATATATATAAATTGTATTATTTTTCATAGTTTTGATGGACAGTCAATATTTGTCTGGACATAAAGCCATCACCAGTGACTACAGTGTGGCATTGTATCTTAATAAATAATGTATACAACAAGAAGCCTGATTTCTAAAAGAATAAATAAATAGGCAATGTATTTCAGGTCCAATTTAACTGTTTCAAACAAAATGATCAAAAAAGGCCAAAAATATCCTATTAGCAGTTCAGTTTCCTCTACAGGATCTCATGTAAACTTGAAAGTGAGCACAAATTTCCTATAATGCATATAAACCATTTGTATAAGTTTCTGACACAACTCAAATAAAGTCGATATGCCTAGACTTATACCAAATTAATCCCTCAATCAGTTATAAAAGAGCTTTGAAACTGTACCTTCTTCAATTTTTATAAATAAATTTCCAACTTATCAGCCCTTCCAGTTCTTGAAAGTCCTCCAAATGATGTAGTAATGTATGGCACATTGCTGCTGCAGATGCAATTATTGAAATGAGTTGCTGAAAACGATCAAGGGCTGTAGATTCTATAGCACGGAAAGAAGGCAAAAAATACCCATTCAAATGTCATTTTTGGGGGATATATAAAAGGATGCCCTTTGGTATTTTAATACTGATTTAAATAAGTTATGCTATTTCAACCTATATGGTAGCATTTGGTTGGGTTTATGGCAAAGATTTGACTTCAAATGAATCAATAAACTATTTTTACTTTTGTTTTTTTTTTATGTAAAACAGGGTATTTTCACAAAATTTTGTCTTAGTGATTAATCATATTTATGTTTTTAATGATATAAGGCCGTAAAGATAGTGTAGCTTTTTACTAAACAAAATTAAATAAACTTATCTAGCTGTGACCTTCTGTCCTCTCGCCTGTTTAGAGGCTGAGCCATCTTACTGGTACCTTATTTCATCATTGTGTCATTGGTACTTTGGTATTTCTATACACAAACTTTGATGCACACTGGTTGCTCTCTAGATTTTGACTACAGTGGTGCCACACAAAAGCACAAAAATAAAAAATTTCAAAAGATAAAAGAACTAAGTGCTATTGGCCAATCCCTGGAATGTTTTTGGTTTAGCCTGCTTTTGAATTTGTGAAAATCATTTCATTAGTTCATTGTTGTCTTTTTTCCAAGATTGTTTTCATATTTTCAGTTTTAACATTGTGTGTGATAAAAATTAAAAGGTCCAGAAGCTTAAACATTTTTTCTAATACAAGAACATTTAAACAAATGAGGACTGTACTGAAGAGATCAGAATGACAGTTTAATTTACATACAATACGTACCTGGAGAAAGTGGTTGTTTTATCCCTTCAGGAGCACAAACATGAGTTATAGCTGTAACTTTCACACAAGCATTGTATTAGCTTACAATAGAGCACAAAAATGTTCACAGTTTTATAATACCTGATTCGTTTTTGCAGCCTATTGGAGCCTTAAACCCAAGTCGGCGTGCATTTTTTGAAGAACGGTACTCTACCTGGGAGCATGAGTCTATTCCACCATTCCATTATGGGACGCACTACTCAACATCTGCATTTGTTCTCAACTTCCTGATCAGGATAGTGAGACAGACCTCTTCTACCTAATATATGATAATCATATTTATGATTTATTATTCTGTTTTAAGAAATGATCTATTGTGAATTGAATTTCTCTTTTTACTTTACACATTTGATGGATATATCACTTTGCAACTCTTTCTTGCAGTATATAACACAGCTTGTAAAATAAATCTGAAATATAATTTGCATCTCTCTGAAAAAAGCAACCTGCCCAGAAAATTAACTTCTATTGAAATACTACAAAACTTTAGGTGCAGTTAATCCATGATTTGATATATTATCTCTGTTATTTGCAGGAGCCTTTTACGTCAATGTTCCTGAACCTTCAAGGCGGGAAGTTTGACCATGCCAACAGAACCTTCCATTCTATCTCACAGACATGGAAGAACTGCCAGAGAGACACGTCTGATGTCAAGGTACAGTTGGAACTGCACTACCAGCCTGACAGACACATATTACTGATTCTGTAAAGTCAAGAATTGGTCTAAGATGTTTGCTAAGTTGCCTCTTTGCAAATATCTGTTAGAATTCTGATATTGATTTCTCAGTTTTAGCACTACAAATCCTCTGGTCAAAAGTTAATTATCATATGGCATCAGCAATTGGGCTACTATGACCTATTTTGTTTTGTCAACAGCATTTTCATTTGTATTTTAGGCTAAATATTGGGGAGAGGGGAGTTTTAAGATTGCTTTAGCTACAATGTATGTTTATTTAGTTCACACTAATGACTATGGTAGTTTAGCAGTCTTAGCAGCTCTGAGGACTCACCATAACTTAACATATTTTATAGTAACCCCTTCAAAATTCATGGTTTCTCTTCCCTCCATCAGCCTGCTCAATTGTCCTTCAGTGCATCTTTCAAATGATGAAATCTATTCTGGTCATCTTGACATGCAGTTTGCAATTGGTTTCATAATTCTTAACGCACATAAAAATCTTTTCATTTAGCTGTGTGCATGTTTCTTGATGGTTTCATTTCTCTTTTCATATGCATTCATAAAATAATTGAGTGGTACCATAGCAATAACTAGTGAGTGTTTTCTGAAAACACCATCACTTGAGTTCATTGATGACTTAATTGTTTTTCCCTGTTGTGATTTTAGGAGCTACTTCCAGAATTTTTCTTCCTGCCAGAGATGTTCGTCAACAATAACGGTTTTAACTTTGGCAAACAAGAAGACGGTACAGTTGTTAATGATGTCATTTTGCCACAATGGGCAAAGAATGGGGAGGAGTTTGTACGCATCAACAGAATGGTAGGGGGTCAAACACAGCTTTTTGTTTTTGATCACTTGACTGTATAATTTTACACATACTTTAATCTGAAGTTATATAAACTATACATTATTATACTTTTAAACTGATTTATATCTTGATTTTTTTTTTTTTTTTTTTTTTTTTTTTTTTTTTTTTTTTTTTTTTTTTTTTTTTTTTTTTTTTGTATGTTGTTATATCCTCCTTTAAACTGATTTATTTCTTGATTTTTTTGTATGTTGTAATATCTGCTTGTAAACTGATTTTTTTCTTAATTTTTTTGTCAGGCTTTAGAATCTGAATTTGTTTCCTGCCAGCTACACCAGTGGATTGATTTGATATTTGGTTACAAGCAGAGAGGTAATACTGTTTGTTTTAAGACAAAAGTAAGGAAAATTAGTGTTAGAATATATCCTGATAATGCAATCTTTTGTAGCACTTACCTTCTACTCCCTGTGACCTAATTGTGTGTATATTTATAGTCAAACAGATTAAAAAAAATTACTTGCTTGATCATTTTTATGAAATGCATTGTACTGTTAAACATAAAACATGAACTCATTATAGATTTACTTAGGTTAATAATATACCTTGTAATTAATGAAAACAAATATTGCCGATTTGACCTTTTGGTCAGTTACTCAGCACATAGTGATAATGCTGTTTGTTTTTCAGGACCTGAAGCAGTGCGAGCAGCCAATGTTTTTTACTACCTGACCTATGAAGGCAGTGTGGATTTAGAAAACATGAAGGATCCTGTCATGAAAGAGGTACTAAACAAAAAGGGTATATAGTCTCCAGCTCTTACTGAACTCCTCCCAAATAGTGACCTGGAAAGGATACTTAAAGATACATGTGAAACAAGCGTGAATTCCTAGTAATGCATTCAAACCACTTCTACTAATTTCTTATACAATAAAATATAAGGAGTAACACTTGGAGTTTGTACTATGTATAATTAAAATATTCCACATTAATGCAGTATGCTGCAATGTAAACCCTACTGAAGGTGAAAAAGGTTTAATGCAAAAGGATGATAATAAAGGGTAACAATATCCTTAAGCAGAGATAAGTAATCATAACGGTGTGTTACTGCATTGAAAGGCCTAGGTCATTGTAGAAATATCTCCTTAAGTCATACATGTAGAATTCGAAGATGAAATATAGCCATGTTCATTTGAACAAGAATATGAAGAAGATGGAAAAGAACAAAGGATGTGGATGACAGAATACCAGCTCAAGCTGGAAACTGGTGTCAAGTTATTAAGTGACCTCAATGTAGTTCAAGTAACGGCTTTCAATGGTACTTTCTTATATGAGAAGTCAATTTTAAGAAAGATGCACGTTTTTAAAGTAGAAAAAAAGAGGATCATTTTTAGTTAAATTTAATGGTTCTTAAGATTTTAATGAGCTGTCTTTTACATTCCATCCACATTTAGACTGTAATCTTTCTTACTTTTGTTTTTAACTTCATTTATTTTTATAGTTTTATGAAAGAGATTTATTACATTTTTTTCTAGGCCATAGAAAACCAGATCAGAAGTTTTGGCCAGACCCCATCACAGCTTCTCACTGAGCCTCATCCTCCCAGAAGCTCTGCTATGCATGTGGTAAGTTTTGTCTTGTTAATATCTTGTTAACTATCCTAGTTTTTTAGCAGAAATGATGATTTTCCAAGAAATTTTAACCAATTTTCTCATGAATACCAAAATGTAGTGTGCATCATTTTCAAGCACATTTAAGTTTGGATGCAATGAAAATTAATGAATTTCTTTTTTGAATGAACTGTTCATCTACAGAATATTTTGCCACATAATGCTTCTTTCAATGATTTTGCTTAAAATATACTATCTGCATTTGAAAATGTCAACATAAGGCTTCAGGCCCATGAGAGTTCAAGTTCACACTTTGAAAATGCCAGAATGAGATGAATGAAAATTTCACAAGAAAAAATGCATAAATTCAAGAAAAAGATAATCCAAACAAGCTGGTTTTCCAATATGAGGTGTATGTCAATCCTAAGTATCATTCTTGTAAGTTACAAAATAATAAGTAGCACAGTTTTCTTGTCATAATGTTTGTGGTGGCAGTTCATTAAGTAGGTTTTTTGTCATTTTTGATGCAATATTACCTAAAGTTTAACAGCATAATCACCACAAATATTTAATTATCTACATAAACATGTAGAAAATTTGATTACTATTCAGTTAGTTAGTCATATAGGACATGATTATTTAATTACAATGGTATGAATATAAAATCAGAGTGCAGGGACAGATCTAGCAATGATTTGTGAGTAGGAGACAATTACTTTTTCCAGGGAAAATTGGATTTGGCTGGAAAATCCCAGATGGGATACCTTTATGGTAATAACTGTGTACACATGTGTCACTCTTGCTATCTTGGTCTGGGTTAGTATCATTCCTCAATTATATTTAATTTTGATGTCTTTTTTTTCCAGACACCAATGATGTTTTCAAACAACTTGGATGACGTGTGTATGATCATGAAGTTTCTGTCCAACTCTCCAGTGGTTCATCTCACGGCCAACACACACCCCTTCATCCCTAACCCAGCTGTGGTCACCATTGCAAGTAACCATAACTTCTCCATAAATAAGTGGAACAATAATCCAGGTATACTAGAATTATCTGTCTGTCAAAACTTGGGACATCTTCCATATGTCATCCATTTCTTGAGCTTTTATGTACTTATGACTGATCAAAACATTGCCCATTTTGTGAGGGGGGTGGGGAGAGAGGGGATTTTTATGTTCAGACCACACCAAGTTATGTTTTATTATTGTTGCTTTATAGATAATGGTGCTGTGCATTTGCATGCCTAACTGTCATTTTTTTATGATATTTTAAATTATGAAACAATATGTCACTGTCAAGATTCAAATACAGGCAGATGGTCAATTTGCCTAGATGAGATGCCAATTGTGATTTAGCCTGGTCAAGATTCCTGTTGGGATCTCATTTAGGCAGATTTGCTACTGTATGTGCTTAAACAAGGTGCCAAAGACAGCCTTGCCTAGGCAAGATTCAAATCCAAAGATGCATCATATAAAAGTTACCTTTAGCTATCTGTATGGTGGTGCTTAAATACAACTAGCAGTCATGTGACGGCTGTCCTGGATATATCAGTGCTGGGCGAGGGTTAATATTGTATTCAGTTTACCTGCTGTAGGATTCAGCAAGTTAATAAAACTGAGAATTAAAGGGATAACAACACTTCATATGAGATTCAAAATTCCACAATAAATACATTGTAAACAACACATGGAAATACCATAAATTTCATTATTCCACCAGAACTGCAGTTATCACAATAATTTTGAAATCTGTGCTTGCCATCCGAACACATGTACCTTCATAGATGACTTTCCTCCGGTGAACACACTTTAAAAAATTGATTAACTTTGAATGTCAGAACTGATTTATTAATCACTGGAAAGTATGGGAACATAGGTGTTTACTCCAGAAATTTTATGGCACTTTTCCCTCCAAAATGAAGAGTTGTTTTCCCTTAAAAAATAGGAATCATACTGTCAGGACATGCTGTACCAAGGAGGTGGCATTTGAACTTATTATACGTGCATTGTATCATCTATTTGAAATCATCTCAGAGATGTTAAATATCCAATTTTTATAGATCTTTTCTGTGCTGAGGATTGGTGATTNTATTTTGGAATTTTATTTAAGGTTTAGTGCAGATTTGAAATTTAATGAAGATTTGAAAAATTAATTCTTTTTCAAAGTGGCATTTAAATTCAGTTGCATTTTTTTACATTTTGTGTTTATACACTGTGTGTGTGTGTGTGTGTGTGTGTGTGTGTGTGTGTATTTGAAGAAAGAGAGAGAGAGCAAGTGAAAAGAGATAATAATTATCCTACACAGTAGTTCCAATTTTCAGTTCTTAATCAATATTTATTTGCTTCTGTTTCTGCATTGTCAGTTCTCATTGTTTCCACTCTCACTCATTCTACAACTGGGAATAGACACAGAGAAAAAAAACTCAAAGCAGCAGGGCTAGTTTTTACAGTACATTTTTCTCTCTCATGCACACTCTGAGTTTAATGTGTCTTTGGCTTGCCTGACAGATTCACTCCATTATGTGTTTGTCTTTGAAGAGACATCCTGTATCCAGCTAGCAGACTCCAAAAACCATTTCCCCTTTAATGGGAGTGTTTGAAATCTTTAATTTGAAATATATTGCAATATTTCATGCAGAGGAAAATTAATTATTTAATTTTGACTTACTATTAGTCTGCATGAATTATGTTTTGGTTGGTAGAATACAACAATTTCCTGTCTCTAACTTTATCTTCCAAGTTTAAACATTTTTTTAAATGATAGAAATGATTATTTATAGTATGAAAAATAATCTGCTACAGTATTGGAAAAATCCAGTGCTATATACTGTCAGATGAGATTTGTTTCCATTAAAAATTTGAAAAAAAAACTTTATTGTTTCAAAAAAAAAAATCATGGAACAATATTTTTGAGGTAAAAGCTGTAAAACTTGCATTATTTTATACTATTAGATAAGTGTATGTGTTAGGACTTTTTTCATGTTTTTTAGTTTATGCACAGATAAAACTGATTTGAATTTTCACCAAAAGTTGTTATGAACATAAGAAATCTTTTTTTTTTTGCCTTTTCCACCTCTAAAAATAAAACTGACGAAACTTCAACTTAACATTAGTAGTTTATATCATTTAAACTTAAACTTTGATTATTCAAACTTCTCAGTACAAGTTAGCTTTTAGGTACATTGAGCTGCGTGATATCTAGGCTAGCACAGTGTAAGGGAGTGAATTCTTAGATATTCAACTACATGGAAGACCTGTCCTCTGCTTCAGCCATAGTGTGCGTGTTTAAACATCTCAGACCAAAGTTGCATGTTGTCATGCAAACCTGTTAGATGCACCTTCCCAGTGACTGTTATCAACCGTGTAATGTAAGCAGCCAAGATGGACAGTCTTCATGCAACCCAGGACCCCTTTAGTCCTCCATTTGTGAAATATTGTTATGGGGATTCCAGTTAAGATACTGAGGTCAATAACATGATTATTATCATAAACTGGTTTCACTGTCACAGTCTGGGGAAAATGAATCAAGTAATATAATCATCATACATTGCGGGGTATGTTTGCAGTAGTTGGAAAGGAAATCATTCCATGAGATAATCCAAATGCACATTTTTATTCTCTCTTAGAAGACGATTCTGGTAATCGGTTCCCACTGGTGATGCATTCAGAATAAAAGTTAATAGGTCAGCAAAAATTTTGCATGTGAAATGAATGCTAGTTTGGATGCTGACTTTTGGGTCAACCTGTGACAATGCTTTAACATGTAGTTTTGTGTGTTTACCTTTCACAGTGAACAAAAGCCATGACAGTGAGCTTAGTGTGACATACAGACCAGCTGGAGGAGGGTTAGATCATGTGATGAGCTCTCGTGCATGCATGCTGCTGTTGGTTTACACACACACACATATTGTAACTTGATCTTCTTCTGCATCCTGCCTCAAAGCTTATCAGCTAGGTAACCCAATGATATGGATTCTTTTTAACATTTTATTTTGATTTGTCCACTGACTGTCATGAAGTTCATTTGATTCCGGAATTATTTGTTTTGGCCCTGAGTGGTGTCCTGTGGAGAAAATAAGTCAAGAGAATACCTTCCTTTTATACTGACTTGTCTGCTGTCATGTCAAGTATGTTTATATCATGCCAGCAACCCTGCTCAGAATCTTGAATCAAGATTGAAATGGGGGACTATTTCATCATGAAATCGGTAAAAATGTGAAAAGAAAGTGAAGCCACTTCCTTCTATTTCTCAACTGTTTGCCACTATCCCCTTCCTTTTTCTTCCACCAAGACAGTTGGTTTGTAATTTTTTTGATATTCAAAAATATTTTTTCATTAAGGAAGATCTTATGGTTCTTTGGCTTAAAGAGTAATTACTTGAACTTAGTAAATAATTAACTTTTCAAAAATTATCAAACTTCCAGATACATAATTTTATAATTATAAGAATTCTGTTTCTGCATAGCATTTGTGGTGATTTTGACATAGAATACAACTATAGAGTAGCCTGCTTTTTAATTTTGTTGCTACCACTCAATAGCAGTGTTTTAATTATAAGAAATTATGATTTAAGAAAATACAGTATCTTTAAAATTCACAATTTTCCCCCATTTAAAAGATCAAGTAATAACTGTATTCTGTCTTCAATGAATAGGTTTTGGTTATCAAATTATTTTTCAGTATAACAGACCTGCCTTAGAAATAAGTAAAAAGTGAGGATTTTATTATTTACTTTGATCAGTCATTGGACCTAATTTGGTTCAAGCAAGCCTTTGACTTTTTGATTTTGTTGCTTTTGAATTAGCAGAAACAACTTTTTTTGCATCAAAAACTCCATTTCCAAGCAGCCACTTTCTCACACTCTCCCTGGACGTGTGCTGTTGTACTGCAGTCTTTGAATCCAGCAGTGAAGCACCTCTCTTGGCCTGGGAGGCAATTAGGAGAAGCTTGTCTACCTCAAATGTTATGCTACTTTCCACCAGAATGCCTTGAAGTTGGGGCAAATTGGCTCCAAAATTTGCTTTTCTTAATTCTCATCTTCTCCAGGATATTAGGTAAAGCAAGTTTTGTCTTTGAAGCTGTGTGCGTCTTATCCTCCATTGCATTGACCCGAGTACAGCAAGGCACTTGTACATGATGAAAAAAAGAATGATTGGCAGTGTCAGATACAACTATGCCTGTGGAACTATAGGCTATTGGTGGATATTGCCATCTGCATTTAATGCTCCTATCTCTTCTTTTAAAATTGAAAATTAGTAAAACTAGCAAAATATTTTTGTACATTTGTAGTTGTTGTGGTGTAACCAGTAGAAATTATTGTGTGGTTCGCACTATTCAGTGCTGAGATTCAAACAACATTTTATGTTCAGTAAATATCAACAACAACAACAGTGAAAAAAAAGGGCCTGACATGAAAAAATTCAGCATGTGCCCTTTTCAATTGGCTGTTTTCTCCTGCATGCAGTGGGCTAGTAGCTCTGGCGCCATGCTCCTAATTGAATGCAGCGGGGACTTTGTTTAGTTTCACTCCCCACATGACACTGATGCAGCCAATAGAATGCCTCAGATCAAATCAACTTTTAAAGGGAAGGCTTCAAAAGTTTACATTGATTTAATTCTCAAAGTTTTGAAATATATGGTAAGGTTGTTTTGTGGGCATTTTAAAGTGGCAGTAGGCTTAACTGGAAATTTTGTAAATTGTGTGTACTGTATTTTAGGAGTAGAAATTAGTAACTCTTGAAATAAAAAGGAATAAAAAGTTTTTGTGGTAATCTTTCCAAAAGTAGTACAATAAATAGTAGCCTTTTACACTGCATTTTAGCATAGAATATGACAATGTGTCATTCATCATTTTTTCACTGATATATTAAACTAGCTATTTGCTGTTAGGATAAGATAAAGGTTATAAGTGACAGCAGATGAGGTCCTCTGCCTTGGGGTGGGGGTGGGGGGGGGGGGGCTTGGGGAGCTAGAGGAGTGGGACATCCTACAGCTTGGATTTATTCCCAAGATGGCCATACAGGGGGGGTAGTCTTGTGGATCATTACTAAGGCAAATGAATGAAAAAAAAACTGTATCAGTTAAAACAGATCACATTTTCAACATTTTGCTTTATGGGATTTTTTTATTTGTTGTATGTTATTATTGTTATTTTGAAAATGACTTTGCAAACTTCTACTGCATAGTGTTTTCTGATTTTGTTTTTTAATCATATTTTCTGTTCACATAAAGCTTGAAGTATAATTTTTCATACTTTTCTGTATAGACTTAGTAGTAAACTTGCCAATTGTCTTTTGAGATGGAAATTCAATACCATGTGTGCTTGAATTATTATCAGATCCCTTGTTTACACATTTACTAAAATGTCATGATAATTTCCCATGTCACTTAAGCAGTTTGGTAGCAAAAACCTCTGATTTATGGCCTATCACAATCATAAATTCCATTGTATGCAGAACTGAAATAAGATACTAAAATGTTACAAATCAGAGTGGAACAAATATGGGTCTCAGTTCATTTGCTATAAAATCCATAAGTCACCAGTACACAGTCGTGGTTTTAAAGCCTTAGAAACTTCTGTAAAATGTTTTAAAAATGAGGCTTATTTGCTGTTTCAGACTTAATCTTCAAAATACTGATGATTCAAAGATTTTAATATATTATGAATGATAACATCGATAGATAAAATCTTAGGGCTGTGTTTGATAATTACCAAGGTAAATGATACTGTTTCAGTTGCATCTTACATAGTTTTGTGAAGAATTAATTTTATTATTATTATTATTATTATTATTATTATTATTGTTATTAATAGTCATTTGATGGAAAAATAAAAATTCTGGTTGGCTGCTTGAGTCTGTATGTAACCAAGCACCATAGCAGTTAAAATCTAATTACAGAGAAACAAAGTGCCATGCCAGTATAGAAATAGATGAACCAATAAAGAATAGAAAAGTGAGGTTTTTTTATGGTCTGTATTCCCCAGGGTCAGATCTGTTTTGTATATTGTGAGATCAGTTTCATCATCAGTCCCCCCCAGGGAATTCTCTGGAGTGAGATGATCTATGTTTCTGTCCAGGACTCTCTGTGTGTGTCTGCTCATGGAGAAAGAACTGGTCCTAGGATGCTTCATTATTTTTTAATCTCACCAATTACCTTCCATTACTGACTAGAGTAACATATTACTGGTGAATCCACAGTGACAATTATGACAATGATGGAGGAGTTGTGGCTGTGTGCGCACACTGGCAATGCTGATCAGTAAGGTTTGCCTGGTAATGGTCGGGTCCCAGAGCTGGAGCATGGAGGAAATGTGCACAGCATTTGGAACATCTAACAAACTTGCTCTTATCAGGTTAACTTTTTTTTCTAATTGTTTTAACGGTGCCCACTAGTATATGTTTTAATGCTTATTGACAGTCTCATTTGTGAAGGGCCTCTTTCAATTCTTAGAAAGTATGAGACAAACTGACAAGAGAAACAGTCCATGGATTATCATGATAATTAGAGTTTTTCAACTTTACTGGTATGTCCTTACAATAATAAGCCAAGTTTGCTCTTTCAAAATTAGGAAAAAAATTGCCCCATTAAAATAAGATATGTTAAGTTAAAGACTGTCAATTCACTTTTTCTATATTGTTTTTGGTATTTTATTGGCTTTGTATTTCTCAAAATAATAATAATAATAATAATTCAGTTTCCTTTAACTGATACATGATATTTAATACATTTTGTGTATCAGTAATTGGTGCTACCCTATATATTACGCCAGAGATAAACTAGAAGACCTACTGTAAAAACCGTGAAAATGTCCTTTTAAGATTTCATTTCATAAGTCTGTCTAGCTCTGTTGGAACACCTGTTGTATCATCTCTCTGTCTAATTGACTGAGAAATTGTTGGTATGAAGAGTGGGCCAGTGTGGGGAGATCTGGTTCCCTCAGTGTTTGGTGGAGACCTAGGGAGAGGTAGATCAGCAAACCAAGCCAATTAGAGCCATAGCAAAATGAGCAGTGACAGAGGAACAGAAAAGTTGCACAATGGACCCTTTCTTTGCTACTCCATCAGTGATTCTTTTTAGCTTTGCTGGAAATCTTAGGCCTAGTTATTCTGAAGACATGGTGAAATTCAGTAACTGCTATATGTGATGACCTGAAGTATCCAACCACTGGCCTGATTGTGGTTCAAATACATTTTGAGCTTTTATCACTAAGAAAGATCTTAATGTTCCTTAGTTAAAGTTTTCATTTGGCTGTGGTAAAATGTTATTCAAATTCGGTTTAAAAAAATAACATTAACAAATAAGGGTAAAAAATCTTTTACATGTGTATATATTTGATATCATTTACATTAAGTGCAAATATTTTCAAGAAATGAAAACCTTATAAGAAATCTAACAAATATGAAATGATGTCATCGTGTTAGGCAGTTTTCATTTAGTATCCCAAATTGAATCCAGCAACAAGAATGGGCCAGAAACCTTAGAAGGCCTAATCACTTCTCTGGAAAAAAACTTTCTATACACATAATAAAGAGAAGTACAGTCATAAACTGAAATCCTAGAAATATGAGCAAATTATGAGTCTGCTGTGGAAATATTAGGTTTCTCAATTAAGCTGAATTAGAGGCAGGGCCAGTGCTAGTGCAGCTGTTGGCTGGGAAGAAGGGAGATGTCACTGATAAGATGGGTTACGTGGAATAATGGGGAGTGAGCCAGAACACACTTGATGCAGAATGAAACAACAAGCAGTAAATCTCTGCAAAGACTGTTCAATTGTCATTTTGTCATTGTGAAATTTATTCCAATGCTACAATAGAACCTCTAGTTTGGTATTTGTTTTAATTTCTGTAAAACGGCCTCTATTTTCATAATGAATGGCTGAGGTGGTGAAAATGAAGTATGAAATGTACTGGTAGAAAGTTTGTTGTATTAATATGTTATTTGTTGTATCCCATTTGTATTAAAGGCTTCCATGATAAATCACTGATTTTCATCACTTCCAACCCTGGATTTAATTATCTCTGCACTTATGTGATGTAAGTCTGGGCTAACGTTATCCTGCATTTTTCATTCAAAAATCAACATGATAAGATTATTTTTCAGAAAGTTACAGAAGTTAATTTGAAGCTTCCTAAGAGAAAAACCATATTTTTGTGTATCCCTTAGTTTACCATTAGGCATTTTTGTTGAAAAGGCAGAGGGAGTTTTAAAATCAGATGGATTGGTTAATTTTCACAAAAATTTATGGCACTTTTTGCAAGAACTGCACTAGTCCGTCGTAATGTTTTTTAATATTTACATTGCCAAATACATTTAAAAACTCTACAATGCATCGTAGTTTGAATGCCAAATTCTATTTTCTTTTATGTCTTCAGATTGTATAATGTATTGACAATGGTATTCATTGATCATTCCAAAATATTTTACAGAAAATCACTTTAACTTTTCACCTACTCCACTCATTCATTTTATGCATATCCCTCCCCCCCCCCCCATCCTCCCCTCCACCTCTGCTCATTCAGCTATTAACACACCAGTGGTGTGTCTGTGCAATTTCATGATATAAATGAGATGGGAAGAGAGGAAAGACTGATACAAATGCCTTGCCAGACCAGAATGCATGCAGATTACTAAGCTCCAACACAAGGCATGCCATAGGAAGGCTATTAAAGTTCTTCCTTCTCTGAGAGGAAAAAAAAACATGTAGAATTCCATATGTGGGTTTGTTCTGGACCCCAAAGAAATTGACTTGGTACTTATGATAGCGAAACTGCAATCAGTGGTCGACAGCACAATCAGCAGTATGTTAGTTGACACTAGGTTGAGATTTGTTCCTTTGAATTGCATTGTGTAATGTGTATGTGTGTCTTATATTTAATGTCTAGTCTTATGTCGCTGACTTATGTTGTTTGAAATGCTATAATTGAATTAATTACTAACATCGTACACATTACAGACATGTACAGACAATAAATATATGGGCACATAATTCTTACAAACATGTATTAATTGGCTTGCACTTCCCTATGCTGTTTCCTGCTGGTTATGTCACTTAAACTATCAGGAAATTATGTACAAATAAAAAAATATATTACTCTCTGTAGGACAAAATTGGAAATCCCAAACTGGAAAAGCACAAAAACATTTATAAAATCATATAGAGATATAGACATGCATTCCAATTATTTACGGACTGAAAAAAAAAGATTAGAAATCACAGAGAAATGGGAAAACGTGAAGCTAATTTTCGAAAATTAAAACATGTGGGGTTTCCCATTCTGTCCATTAATAATGTAAATTATATTAAGTCTACACTTTGTTTCTCTTTTCTTCACACTAGTATTTTTATATATCCATATATTTATTTTATTACGGCTAAAAAAAAAAGCCTTGTATCTTAGACTTATTAGCCTATTGTCTACCTTTCTGTAAATAGTGGTTGTAAAAAAGTGATAGTATACTACATTTTTATTTTTTATACTTTGATAGAAATGGCAAAGTCACAATGATAATACTATGTAGTTGCTCCAAATGTGAGAGGCATGTGTGCGTGTATGGGAGTGAGAGGTTTAGTTAATTATCCTAGTTATTATTTAGTGTATTTTTGGTATATTCTGGAAAAAAAAAATATGTACAAAAGCTTCAAGTCAAGGTCTTGTTGTTCACAATATTGTTTTTATTTTCTTCTAGTTGCTGCAGCATATAGAGCAGGCTCATGGCAAGTGGCACTTCTCTGAGATACGTGCCATTTTCTCCCGGAGGTATCTCCTGCAGAATGTGGCCATTGAGATCTTCATGGCCAACAGGAGTAAGTACCTGACATAGGTATTAAATTTATGTTCAGCTCTGAATAGAACTTTTCATTTGAAACATGTATTTTTAGTTGTACTTTTGTAAGGTTTAGAATTTTCATGATTGAAACACTGTGTTTGTTAATTCCAAACATGTCCACCTGTGCACCTAGTGTAATTCTTTCTTTAACACATTATTAAAATTTATTTTTATGTTACAAGACTGTATACTGATCTATTAGCCTTGCTGTGAAGATGATGTTATGTAGATAGTCTTACTTAATGTAGCTATCTAACTATTTTAGCTGCGGTGATGTTTGCCTTTCCTGACCATGCCACTGTGAAGAAGGTGATCAATGCACTGCCCCCAGTGGGGATAGGAGTCAAGTATGGACTGCCGCAAAGAAGGTATCTGAAACTTCTGTTGGAGTTTGTCTAATTTTTTGTGAAATGGTCATTTGTAAGAGGCAGTGCTAGCATCCAGCAATAACAGTCACTTAAAGGTGACTTTGTTGCAGATGAGTAATAAGATATCATAACACATTTTTTAGGTAATATATATTTAACACATTTATGATTGCTGTCTGGAAACCTTTTCATTGTCACTTTCAGAAAGTCATCCCTTGCCACAGCCAAACAACTGTACAAGTTATCCAATATGACCGAGAAGTGGAGACGTCGTGAGCTGTCCAATTATGACTATCTCATGTATCTGAATACCATAGCAGGTGACTGAAATGGAGTTTTTATGTACAGACACTGTATGTGTTTGTCTGTATTCTGAGAATTGTATCAGTCCATGTTGTTGTAGTCACTGTCTGAAACATCTAAAACTATCAAACCATATTTTTGTTTTACTTAAAAATTATAAGTATGCTTTGTTGTTAAAAAAAATCAGGTTGAGTTTGAAAATTGTTGTAACTGGTACTTAAGTTGTTCATGCTGAAAAAATGCCATGAAATGTTCTGTCTTATGATATGGATGACAGGTTAAGTCACTGACCCAGTTGTTCCCTGCTATTCGAATACTAAACTGTTGATTTTCTGTGTCTTTGAATAAAACATCATCTTTTTGCGGGTGTTCATAGTGGCATGTTATAAAATTGCATTCATTTTTTTAAAAATTGATATAAGATAACCAATAAATGGTTCACTATGTGTGTATATCTCATAGCATATGTCTGTATTCCAGGCCGTACCTACAATGACATGAACCAGTACCCAGTGTTCCCGTGGATCATATCCAACTATGACTCCAGTGATCTGGACCTCAGCCTGCCTAGTAACTACAGAGATTTATCAAAGGTGTGTCAGAGGTTTGAGAAATAAAGTATGATAAATTATAGTTGTATGTAATTGACATCAAAGAACATATAGAGAAAAATTGTCTTGTCATTGTGTGCCATTTCAGTAGGATGATGACACTTTGTCCTTAGTTCTATTTCAATTTTTGTAGTTATTTTAGTGAACAAAGATGGCATCATATATGTATATATGAATTGTATTATTTTTCATAGTTTTAATGGACAGACAGTATTTGTCTGGACATAAAGCCATCACCTGTGACTACAGTGTGGCATTGTATCTTAATAAATAATGTATACAACAAGAAGCCTGATTTCTAAAAGAATAAATAAATAAATAAATAGGCAATGTATTTCAAGTCCAATTTAACTGTTTCAAACAAAATGATCAAAAAGGCCAAAAATATCCGATTAGCAGTTCAGTTTCCGCTACAGGTTCTCATGTAAACTTGAAAGTGAGCGCAAATTTCCTATAATGCATATAAACCATTTGTATAAGTTTCTGACACGACTCAAATAAAGTCGATATGCCTAGACATACACCAAATTAATCCCTCAATCAGTCATAAAAGAGCTTTGAAACTGTACCTTTTTCAATTTTATAAATAAATTGGCCAACTTATCAGCCCTTCCAGTTCTTGAAAGTCCTCCAAATGATGTAGTAATGTATGGCACATTGCTGCTGCAGATGCAATTATTCAAATGAGTTGCTGAAAACGATCAAGGGCTGTAGATTCTATAGCACGGAAAGAAGGCAAAAAATACCCATTCAAATGTCATTTTGGGGGATATATAAAAGGATGCCGTTTGGTATTTTAATACTGATTTAAATAAGTTATGCTATTTCAACCTATACGGTGGCATTTGGTTGGGTTTTATGGCAAAGATTTGACTTCAAATGAATCAATAAACTATTTTTACTTTTGTTTTTGTATTAAAAACAGGGTATTTTCACAAAATTTTGTCTTAGTGATTAATCATGATATAAGGCCATAAAGATAGTGTAGCTTTTTACTTAACAAAATTAAATAAACTTATCTAGCTGCGACCTTCTGTCCTCTCCTCTATTTAGAGGCTGAGCCATCTTACTGGTACCTTATTTCATCATTGTATCATTGGTACTTTGGTATTTCTATACACAAACTTTGATGCACACTGGTTGCTTTCTAGATTTTGACTACAGTGGTGCCACAAAAATAAAAAATTTCAACAGATAAAAGAACAAAGTGCTATTGGCCAGTCCCTGGAATGTTTTTGGTTTAGCCTGCTTTTGAATTTGTGAAAATTATTTCACTAGTTCATTTCCGTCTTTTTTCCAAGATTGTTTTCATATTTTCAGTTTTAACATTGTGTGTGATAAAAATAAAAAGGTCCAGAAGCTTAAACATTTTTTCTAATACAAGAACATTTAAACAAATGAGGACTCTTCTGAAAATATCAGAATGACAGTTTAATGTACATATAATACATACCTGGAGAAATTGGTTGTTTTATCCCTTTAGGAGCACAAACTTGAGTTCTAACTGTAAATGTCACATAAGCATTGTATTAGCTTACAGTAGAGCACAAAAATGTTCACAGTTTTATAATATCTGATTCATTTTTATAGCCTATTGGAGCCTTAAACCCAAGTCGGCGTGCATTTTTTGAAGAACGGTACTCTACCTGGGAGCATGAGTCTATTCCACCATTCCATTATGGGACGCACTACTCAACATCTGCATTTGTACTCAACTTCCTGATCAGGATAGTAAGACAGCCCTCTTCTACCTAATATATGATAATCATATTTATGATTTATTATTCTGTTTTAAGAAATGATCTATTGTGAATTAAATTTCTTTTTTCATTTCACACATTTGATGGATGTATCACTTTGCAACTCTTTTTTGCGGTATATAACACAGCTTATAAAATAAAACCGAAATATAATTTCCGTCTCTCTGAAAAAAGCAACCTGCCCAGAAAATTAACTTCTATTGAAATACTACAAAACTTTAGGTGCAATTAATCCATGACTTGATATATTATCTCTGTTATTTGCAGGAGCCTTTTACGTCAATGTTCCTGAACCTTCAAGGCGGGAAGTTTGACCATGCCAACAGAACCTTCCATTCTATCTCACAGACATGGAAGAACTGCCAGAGAGACACGTCTGATGTCAAGGTACAGTTGGAACTGCTACTACCAGCCTGACAGACACATCACTGATTCTGTAAAGTCAAGAATCGGTCTAAGATGAATCTACTAGGAATCTTTGTTTTATAAGTTGCCTCTTTCTAAAAATCTATTAGGATTTTGATATTGATTTCTCAGTTTTAGCACTACAAATCCTCTGGTCAAAAGTTAATTGTCGTATGGCATCAGCAATTGGGCTACTATAACCTATTTTGTTTTGTCAACAGCATTTTCATTTGTATTTTAGGGTAAATATTGAGGAGGGGGGAGTTTTAAGATTGCTTTAGCTACAATGTATGTTTATTTAGTTCACACTAATAACTATGGTAGTTTAGCAGTCTGAGCAGTTCTGAGGACTCAACATCACTTTAAAATATTTTATAGTAACCCCTTCTAAATTCATGGTTTCTCTTCCCTCCATCAGCCTGCTCAGTTGTCCTTCAGTGCATCTTTCAAATGATGAAATCTATTCTGGTCATCTTGACATGCAGTTTGCAATTGGTTTCATAATTCTTAACACACATAAAAATCTTTTCATTTAGCTGTGTGCATGCTTCTTGATGGTTTCATTTCTCTTTTTATATGCATTCATAAAATAATTGAGTGGTACCATAGCAATAACTAGTGAGTGTTTTCTGAAAACACCATCACTTGAGTTCATTGATGACTTAATTGTTTTTCCCTGTTGTGATTTTAGGAGCTACTTCCAGAATTTTTCTTCCTGCCAGAGATGTTCGTCAACAATAACGGTTTTAACTTTGGCAAACAAGAAGACGGTACAGTTGTTAATGATGTCATTTTGCCACAATGGGCAAAGAATGGGGAGGAGTTTGTACGCATCAACAGAATGGTAGGGGGTCAAACACAGCTTTTTGTTTTTGATCACTTGACTGTTTAATTTTTCACATACTTTAATCCGAAGTTATATAAACTATACATTATTATACTTTTAAACTGATTTATATCTTGATTTTTTTTTATTTATTTTTTTTATTTATTTATTTTTTTTTTTTTGTATGTTGTTATATCCTCCTTTAAACTGATTTATTTCTTGATTTTTTTGTATGTTGTAATATCTGTTTGTAAACTGATTTTTTTTCTTAATTTTTTGTCAGGCTTTAGAATCTGAATTTGTTTCCTGCCAGCTACACCAGTGGATTGATTTGATATTTGGTTACAAGCAGAGAGGTAATACTGTTTGTTTTAAGACAAAAGTAAGGAAAATTAGTATATTAGAAAATTAGTATATCCTGATAATGTAATCTTTTGTAGCACTTACCTTCTATTCCCTGTGACCTAATTGTGTGTATATTTATAATCAAACAGAAGTTAAAAAATCACTTGCTTAATCATTTTTATGAAATGCATTAAACATAAAACATGAACTCATTATAGATTTACTTAGGTTAAATATACCTTGTAATTAATGAAAACAAATATTGCCTATTTGACCTTATGGTCAGTTACGTACTCAGCACATAGTGATAATGCTGTTTGTTTTTCAGGACCTGAAGCAGTGCGAGCAGCCAATGTTTTTTACTACCTGACCTATGAAGGCAGTGTGGATTTAGAAAACATGAAGGATCCTGTCATGAAAGAGGTACTAAACAAAAAGGGTATATAGTCTCCAGCTCTTACTGAACTCCTCCCAAATAGTGGTACTCCATCTGACCTGAAACTGATACTTAAAGATACATGTGAAACAAGCCTGAATTCCTAGTAATGCATTCAAACCACTTCTACTAATTTCTTATACAATAAAATATAAGGAGTAACACATTGAGTTTGTACTATGTAGAATTAAAATATTCCACATTAATGCAGTATGCTGCAATGTAAACCCTACTGAAGGTGAAAAAGGTTTGATGCCAAAAAGCACTTTTTAAGGATATTGTCACCCTTTGCCCAAAACTCCTTATTAACTGCCTTACATACATTCTTTTGGGTAATAAATAAATCTTCAGTTATCAGTGACTAAATTAAGTAACATTTACACATATGTCACCTTACAGATGATGTCATAATTGCAATTTTGGGGTAAAAACTGAAAAATCAGTTTCTCAAAATTTTCTTTTACCTGAGCACCTATGATCACCATTTCAACACCAATTTCATGACAGCATTTAGCACTCCAAAACCCTGCCAGCAATTTTTCTTAAAAGTCTTAGAGCGCATTCTCAACGAATTAAGCCAGGCTTTACAAAGCCGGTGACCTAAAAATGGCGGACGTACATGAAAGAAAAACCGCCTAATCTTTTAATAGTCTCTCCGCCTCCCCACACGTCGTCCCTGCGGGGTACAGTAATTAAATCGCGTCTCCGTTCGCCATGCGGAAGCTACCTGAGAAATATTAAGTGCGCATGCACATCAGTTAAACTCGTGGTGAAGAAAGCATGGCGGCTGAAGGCGATCGAAGGAAAAAAGCTCTTCTGTTCTATTATCTTTGAAAACAGAGACGAAAAAGGAATAATTTGGCCCGTAGAGCAGCAATGAATCGACTATCTACGGAGATAATATCACCAGAGATATTCACGGAAATATTAATGTTCGGAGCCGAGATTTAATTACTGTACCCCGCAGGGACGACGTGTGGGGAGGCGTGTGAGAGGCGGAGAGACTATTAAAAGATTAGGCGGTTTTTCTTTCATGTACGTCCGCCATTTTTAGGTCACTGGCTTTGTAAAGCCTGGCTTAATTCGTTGAGAATGCGCTCTTAGTTCAGATTTTATTGTTGATAGAGCCTTTGTTTAATGAAAATCTGTAATTACGGGCTCATAACTCCATGACAAAAGCATTTAAAACAAAATGCTGGTATGAGATTGTAACTCATACACTTGCAGTCCACTATGCCAATTTTCGTGATAAAATCTTGAATTTATGCCCCATACAAATTGCTATCTCACCTCAAAATAGAAAGGAATTAAATAGACACTTAAAGCTTTGAGTTGCCTCTGCTTATATATTGCAACAAAAAAATATAAACACGCATATTTTATATTTTCGAGAGTTTTTTTCATTGTTTAAATCAGCACAAAGATAGATGCATTACTGAATAATTAGATGCAAGAAAAAACTCATTTTTGGTATCTGGATGATAATAAAGGGTAACAATATCCTTTAGCAGAGATAAGCAATCAAAACAGTGTGTTACTGCATTGAAAGCCCTAGGTCATTGTAGAAATATCTCCTAAAGTCATACATGTAGAATTTGAAGATGAAATATAGCCCTGCTCATTTGTACAAGAGTATGAAGAAGATGGAAAAGGACAAAGAATGTGGATGACAGAATACCAGCTCAAGCTGGAAACTGGTGTCAAGTTATTAAGTGACCTCGATGTAGTTCAAGTAACTGCGTTCAATGGTACTTTCTTATATGAGAAGTAAATTTTAAGAAAGATGCACGTTTTTAAAGTAGAAAAAAAGATGATCATTTTTAGTTACGGTCGTAAATTTAATAGTTCTTAAGATTTTAATGAGCTGTCTTTTACATTCCATCCACATTTAGACTATCATCTTTCTTACTTTTGTATTTAACTATTTTTATAGTTTTATGAAAGAGATTTATTACATTTTATTCTAGGCCATAGAAAACCAGATCAGAAGTTTTGGTCAGACCCCATCACAGCTGCTCACTGAGCCTCATCCTCCCAGAAGCTCAGCTATGCATGTGGTAAGTTTCTTTGAATATTTTATTAACTATCCTGGTTTTTTAGAAGAAATGATGATTTTCCAAGAAATTTTAACCAATTTTCTCATGAATACCAAAATATAGTGTGCATCATTTTCAAGCACATTTAAGTTTGGATGCAATGAAAATAAATGAATTTCTTTTTTAAATGAACTGTTTGTCTGCAGAATCTTTTGTCATATAATGTTTCTTTCAGTGATTTTATTTAAAAATATATTATCTGCATTTAAAAATGTCTACATATTCTGAAAAGCTATCTATTTTCCCCCAGTGTAGAGCTTACAAGGTAGCAAAGCTGTCAAATTTACAGACAAAAAGCAGATAATAATGATGCACAAAATATGCTATGATTTGTGAGTAGGAGACAATCACTTTTTTCCAGGGAAAATTGGATTTGGCTGGAAAATCCCAGATGGGATACCTTTATGTAATAACTGTGTACGTATGTGCCACGCTTGCTATCTTGGTCTGGGTTAGTATCATTCCTCAATTATATTTAATTTTGATGTCTTTTTTTTCCAGACACCAATGATGTTTTCAAACAACTTGGATGACGTGTGTATGATCATGAAATTTCTGTCCAACTCTCCTGTGGTTCATCTCACGGCCAACACACACCCCTTCATCCCTAACCCAGCTGTGGTCACCATTGCAAGTAACCATAACTTTTCCATAAATAAGTGGAACAATAATCCAGGTATACTAGAATTATCTGTCTGTCAAAACTTGGGACATCTTCCATATGTCATCCATTTCTTAAGCTTTTATGTACTTATGACTGATCAAAACATTGCCCATTTTGTGAGGGGGGTGGGGAGAGAGGGGATTTTTATGTTCAGACCGCACCAAGTTATGTTTTATTATTGTTGCTTTATAGATAATGGTGCTGTGCATTTGCATGCCTAACTGTCATTTTTTTATGATATTTTAAATTATGAAACAATATGTCACTGTCAAGATTCAAATACAGGCAGATGGTCAATTTGCCTAGATGAGATGCCAATTGTGATTTAGCCTGGTCAAGATTCCTGTTGGGATCTCATTTAGGCAGATTTGCTACTGTATGTGCTTAAACAAGGTGCCAAAGACAGCCTTGCCTAGGCAAGATTCAAATCCAAAGATGCATCATATAAAAGTTACCTTTAGCTATCTGTATGGTGGTGCTTAAATACAACTAGCAGTCATGTGATGGCTGTCCTGGATATATCAGTGCTGGGCGAGGGTTTATATTGTATTCAGTTTACCTGCTGTAGGATTCAGCAAGTTAATAAAACTGAGAATTAAAGGGATAACAGCACTTCATATGAGATTCAAAATTCCACAATAAATACATTGTAAACAACACATGGAAATACCATAAATTTCATTATTCCACCAGAACTGCAGTTATCACAATAATTTTGAAATCTGTGCTTGCCATCCGAACACATGTACCTTCATAGATGACTTTCCTCCGGTGAACACACTTTAAAAAATTGATTAACTTTGAATGTCAGAACTGATTTATTAATCACTGGAAAGTATGGGAACATAGGTGTTTACTCCAGAAATTTTATGGCACTTTTCCCTCCAAAATGAAGAGTTGTTTTCCCTTAAAAAAATAGGAATCATACTGTCAGGACAAGCTATACTAAGGAGGTGGCATTTGAACTTATTATACGTGCATTGTATCATCTATTAAATCATCTCAAAGATGTATCCAATATCCAATTTTTATAGATCTTTTCTGTGCTGAGGATTGGTGGGTCTACATGTACATAGAGATTTTTGCAGTAACTACGTGAATGCAGCATGTATTTTGGCATGGGCAACTCTGTAAACCTTATTATTGTACCACCAGCGTTAGCGCTGGCGGTACACATGGTTTCGGTCCCGTCCGGATCGTTCCGCCGGCTCCGCCGGACGACTACCGTTACCGCTTCTCCTCCTAGACGGTAAGGGCCCCCGTACCCATCTCATGGATTTAGGTCACCTATAATCTCAACTCGTTCCACGTAAAATTTGGGCTTTGTCGGTATTGGGGTCTGGGTGTGGCACTCATTACAATGCACCCTTGTCTAAAAATGGCAAAATTAAATGCTAATTATCTACCCTACGGAAGGAGTTATGGGAAAAATTTCTATAGACGGCTTTCCAAAAGTCATATGTGTAGATTTCAAATATACCCTTGGATTTGACCTTTGACCTTTACTTCAAGGTCAAATGGGCCAAAATTTTCAAAAAAATGAAATTTTTTACGAAAAAAAATTTTTTTGCCCTGTTATTCAGACACTACACAGACTTAACCAATAATATTATTGGAAAGTGTTACCCTTCAGGTCATCTTTCATCTCCATGAATTTGGGGTCAATCGGTGCATTTTCACGGGAGTAGCGGCCATAAGATACCGAAACTGAAAACTGTCTCTAATTCGGGAACCGTTAATGCTAGAGACCCATTCTTTTTTGCATTTTGTAGAGCATGTAAAGCCCAACACTGGAGGTGGTCTCGGTTTTTTTGTATTCCATACGGTTTTCGAGTTACGCTGTATCAAAAAGTACATATTGGTGGTAAAAGCAAAATGTGCAGTACGGTAATGGATAATAAATTTTGAACTCTGGAAAAATAAAACATAAGGCTTGGCAAAGCAGACAACTTGTGTTCAAAAATGACATTATTTCATCAAATTTGAACTTCTGAAACTTCAGAGCACCTCCTATTTCAAGAATTTTGACCAAAATGACATTTTCTTTATTTTAATTAATTTTTTCTGTACGAAATTTAAGGCACATTATGGTAACTCCAAAATTATAACATTTAGTCCCTTATATCTCCAAAACTGGCAGAGATAGGTCCATAGTTACTATTGAACTTGAATAGGAAGTCATATACTGGCAATCTAAATGTGACCTTGAAATTGACCTTTGACCTACTTTTCACCATGAATTGAACTTTGCAAATTTTGCTTTCCTTTTGTCTCCAAAACTGGCAGAGATAGGTCCATAGTTACTCTTGAACTTGAATAGGAAGTCATACACTGGCAATTTACTGTGACCTTGAAATTGACCCTTGACCTATCTTACGAAGAACTTAAATTTGATTGTACCATATATATTTTTTGCAAAAGTTTAAAAATTCTTGTTGATTGCATTTTAACAGCTTGTCAAGCACAAAACTGGTGGCTGTGTCCCTTATTTTGTGTATGTGGGGGTCTATACGAATGCGCTTGCTCCAGCTGGTGGTACAATATTCGGAGGCGGTATCGCCTCTCTGATCCTCTAGTTAAATGACAAGACTGACCGCCACTGACTGCTCCATGGTTACCTGTTGCAGTTCCTCAACACATGATGTGTCAGCATTATGTACAAGACAGAACTGCAACAGAGAGCTTTGGGGTAAAAAAGTTTGGAAGGAAATAAAGGACTATTGAAAAGATAGATTGTGGCAGTTGTGATGTCAAATGGTTTAGGAACTGAACATTTCAGGCTGGAGGCACTCGGGAAGTGAGATGTGAGTGCAAAGAAAAGAGTTTTTTATTTAGCTCTGTGATAAGTCAAGATTTTACCCACTAATGGGGAATGGATAAAGCCTTTGACTTACCACAGAACTTGATAAAAAACACTTTTTCTTGCATTCATGTCTCAGATCCCATGTAGCTCCTGCTTAAAATCTTCACTTCTTACACCTTTCAACATCACAACTTCCAGCACAACCAATCTTTTCCATAGTCCTCAATTAACCTTGGTGATCAGAGTGAGCATGTTTTGTCTTATCTTGTGCTTAGTTCTGTTGTTTCTCCTCAGTTTGCTTTAACATGAATGTTGTCAAGTGCTTCTTTTGATTTATAGCTCCTCCCACTGCCCAACAGCCCAGTCTTGGGGAGAAGCAGGAGAGCATGCCCAGCCTCCCACTCCTTATGGATCAGGCATTAGGTAAATGAGATTTGCACACAACCTAAGTCAGGCATGCATTCCTAGCCAAGTCAAGGCTGCTACTATACTTGTTAGATACACGGTATAACATTGATTTTAATTCTTGTGTAATGGGTATGATAGGCAATTATGTCACATTTGGAAGGTACTTAAAGGTTGCAGGGAGTGACACTCCAGAAAGTGCAGCTTCTGTAGAGATTGGACAAATGACATGGATTTGTTTATAGTAATATATTGCATCCAATTTAGAACTCTGTTGCTTTAGTTTACTACAATGAACAAGAAGCCCTGAAATTGAATAATATAAGATCATATATCATATGGGGCAGTTGTAAAATTGAAATAGGCACAAAATAGCCACACTTTATTGGGTTGTTGGACAATCCATGCAGTGAACATATTCCAGTCTTGGACTCATTATACATGTCCAGTTCCAGTCTACAAACAAAGTCAAAATACCCATTGCATGCCAAAGATGGAGTCGGGTTGAAATTTACAATACTTTTTCTGAAATTTTAATTTTACTGCTCTGTTTTTACTTTCAAATGTTGATATGATTTTGTCATCTACTAGTTTGAAATATTTTATTGGAATATTATTTATAATTTACCTTGAAAATGTAATAATTTGAAATGTATAGAAGGTTGAAAAGGGCAAACCCCAGTAACATCCCCATTCATAAACTATGCTACTGTACTTTACTATATATATATATATATATATATATATATATATATATACTAGTATGTGCTGTGCCCAGTATATATCTATTTAGTATAAGGATCTGTACATTAGTACATACTACATTTATCTCTGTACACAAGTACATACTGTATGTATCCCTGTACACAAGTACGTACTGTATGTATCTCTGGACACAAGTACGTACTGTATGTATCTCTGGACACTTGAACATATGCTATGTATCTTTGTGCATTCTGCTGTATGTATCTCTGTACATTAGTACTTACCGTATGTATCCCTGTACAGTAGTACATACTGTATGTAGTTCTGTACATAAGTACATACTGAACCAGTATGTATAGCTGGACACTGGTATACTGGTCATTTTCAGTCCAACATAGTGCAGGGAATCGCAGAAACCTGGGCGATAATTTTGATGAGCGTCTCAAGCCACACCACTTCACATTTGTGACCACAGTGGACAACAAGTACATCTTTGCCACACAATTCTGGGACAAAAGCTTCAGGGTCTTTCATTCGGACACTGGTAAACTTTTTTGTCATGCATATATTGAGTTTTTCTTGGTGATTTTATGTTATAGTCGAAATTTTGGGTTATGTGAGTGTGATACCTTCATATAGAGTAGGTTTTTTCGTAGCTTTTGCTTCTTATATGATAATTTATGTGGTTTTAAGTAATTGAACTAAGCTGTGAAATGATTTTATATAAAATGGATTGTGTGTTTGTGTATGATCATGTCGTTTACTGCAGTATGATTTTGGCAACAATATTTCATATTAGTCATAATATTTCAGCCAAAATCCAACAGGTTGTATTTGGTCACTTTGACGTTGTCACCTGTATCAGCCGCTCAGAATGCAGCATCAACCAGGACTGTTATATTGTCACTGGAGCCAAGGACTGCACCATCATGGTCTGGCACTGGAGCTCTAAAAATGCTGCCATTCTGGGAGACAATGGAAGTAAGCATACAAGGATTTATTTATTTAACTTAATTTATTGAAGGTAAAAACATGATAAACATCTTTATCTTAAAATTTATCTTCCCATGACCCTCATGAGGTTAGTAAAAGTACACAGGTAAAACATCTATTAAATTATTAAAAAAATATTAACAATTGGATCACATAATTGATCAAATTTTTTTGCTGTATGTATAACCAGTTCAGGTTTTGGTCTCTCTCTCTCTCTCTCTCTCTCTCTCTCTCACACACACACACACACACACACACACACTTTTCTTAATTTAGATGTATTGATTTCTATCCCCTCTCTGTCAGGTATTGCCCATCCTACTCCCAAAGCCACACTGACCGGTCACCACACAGAAGTGACCTGTGTAGCAGTGTCCACAGAACTGGGACTTGTAATCAGTGGATCAAAAGGCAAGTGATGGGCTGTTTAATTTCATTTCTTTTAAAGTAATAGGAATAAAATAACATGACAGCAAATTATTTTTTTACATGGTGCATTGCTTATTTAAATGGTTGCACCATTCTTACTTCCATTCTTGAAGAGTTGATAGACATGCATCTAAGCAAAAGAATTTGCTTGCATGATGGGGAGTCACATAAAAATACTCTATGGAAGTTAGTTGATGGTCACTAATAGTCCATCAGGAAGAGGGGTCCACCTGCACCAGGTGGTTGACCAAAGGTCCACTGTTATCAGGTGAAAGCTCATTTAATCAAGAATCAGTTTCAGCTTTCATTATAAAAAATGGTCATTATATAACACCCTGTTGCTCAATTGGCCGCATCTAAAAATGAGGGTAAGGAAAGGAACACATCCATATTATGAAGATAAGATAAGATAAGATAAAGCAATGATTTTTGTAGCATTGTTCAGCTGAATTATAGGTCTAAAGAAATCATTGAAGGGAGCTTTGTAATATTGAATGTCCTGTACTCAAGTAAAGTCACAGGTCACCAGGGGTCAAATTTGAGGCATTTTCAGGAAAAATAAACCAGTTAAGTTATTTTTTAAAGAGATTGTAAGTCAAGATTAATGCTTTATGATTATTTCTTATAAATTTTGCCCTTATTAAAGGGATTTGATTAGATTTGGCAGTTTATTATGTAGTATTAGAGATTTATGGAATGCACAAGTCCTGTAGGGGTGTTTGAGTCCATTTATGAATAACAGGGGCAGGGGAAGGAAATGCTCATCATTGGCTAGATTTGCTAGATGTGAATACAAGTTATGCTCATTTATTTTGCTTAAAAATTGCTTTAAAATTTTATATTATTCTGTAATATTGAAATTAAAGTTGAAATTAAAATTAAAGGGCAAAGATCACCCGAGTTCAAATTTGAGGCATTTACAGGAAAAATTAACCAAAAAATTATTTAATGAAGAGAATGGAAATGAAAAATTATGTTTTGGGTTATTTGTAATAACTTGGTCTATATTCAAGGGACATGATGCAATTTTGGCAGTTTAGTTTACATTATGAGAGATTTATGGATGACAAGGAGTGTTGGGGTTCAGTTATGAACAATGGGAGGCATGGTGGGGGAAATGCTCACCATTTGATAGCTTTGCTAGTTACGAATACAAATTATGCTCATTTATTTTGCCAAAGGGTAGCTCTTTTTTAAAAGACATCTTTTCTTTCCTGTTGTCCTGTAGATGGCCCCTGTCTGGTGCACACCACCAATGGGGACCTGCTGAGGTCACTGGAGCCGCCAAAGTCCTGCATTTCTCCCAAGATGCTCAGCATAACCAGGGAAGGCTACATCATCGTTAACTATGACAAGGGAAATGTCTGTCTCTTCAGTCTTAGTGGAAAGTTCCTAAGACATTCTGAACACAGTGATAACCTTTGGGTAAGTTCAGTGAGGGTGGATCTCGTTGCTTTTATGTGTTAGATATATGTTTTAAACATTACATTAACTGCAAAAAAGCTAGGTAATATTTTACTAAACTTTTTCTATGTTAAGGCCTAAATACATTTGTGAAAAAATAACATAAGAGTTTATTCAGCCCTTGATATAAAATTTAAAATTCACATGACGGAAATTGGGTTGTTATTCAGGTTAAATGTATAAAGTATAGTGTAACAATATAGTTGCTAAAAATATAGTTGCAAATTTTTTTTGTTGTTAAAATGAGAGACAGCAGATGGGTAAAAACTCTTTTTGTCAACTTTGAACATATACATTTCTCTTGCAAGTTAACAAGTGACAGAGTTCACAAAGGCAGATCATTTTATTAAGTAGAAATTTCTCTACATGTTTTGTCTGTAGTAAGAAATAGTCTTTATTGTGTGGGTCTATGAGGAAGGTCAGATGCAATGTCTACAAAGTATTTGTTTCTGATCATCGAAAGTTTTGCCTCATATGGCCATGGAATGGTAGCAGATACAGCAATTTCAACCGGTTTCTGTTTTGCAGCACATGATCTTGAGCCGTGATGGCCAGTACCTCCTGACAGCAGGAGAAAGGGGTGTGGTGGACATTTGGCGTACACATGACTTGAACATCCTCTACTCCTACCCTCAGTGTGACAGCAAGATCTGTTCCCTGGCTCTGTCACATGACCAGAAGTAAGCACGCTGAAGCTGAAATAACCCTGCTTTCCCGTGTTTGAGAGGATATATTTGTGGTTTTTGATAATGAAAGGTTAACTTGAAAGCAGTTTTTGTGTAACTCCTACCCTCAAGTCTAGCTTCACTCTTTACAGCACAGAACATTTTACCTGTCTGATTAATAACTAACTTAAAGACCTGGTTGTTAGTGTTTTTTGTTCACTTTTCCAGGTACCTGATGGCCGGCATGGGCACAGGCTGCATAGTGGTCTTCAACATTGACTTCAATAAATGGCATCACGAGTTCCAGGATAGATATGGATAGGTCGCCATGAGACTGAAAGACGGTGGCAGCTGTTAAAGAGTAGTGCTCATCCTTGGTTTACAATAGTTAACTTCCTGCACTTAGAGTACCTATACTGCATTGTCTTAATAGAGAAATAACAAAAGGTCAAATAATTCCAGTTTACTATCATGGGGAAACATAAAGACAGGATTTATTATTATTATTATTATTATTATTATTATTATTATGTTGTGACACCTATGAAAATTGGGAGAAAATATGTATGGAGAAAAGCATGTAAAATGCTTGTTGATATTCTTTTCAATTTTCCCTTTTACAGAAGACTTTAGATAATGCCATTGTGCAATCTTTCATCAGTGTGGTGCATTTGTTGATCATGATTAGGTGAGAGTTACACAAAAATGATTGAGCAATGATTGATTGGCAATGTAATGCAGTCTAACTGATGTCACTGTGCTTTCTAACCACCCTATTATCACACAGCATATCATGATTGAAGAAAACGTGCATTTTGGCAAATGCTGTGAGCTTTTCTACTGTAAACAAGGGGACCACATTTATCGGAAATTGTATTTTTTTTAATCGAGTGTAAAAACTTTGATGTTATCTCTTTAAGTGAAACCTGTTTATAAGAACCAAGTGGTACTTGGGACTTCTGATACTGCCATGTTGTTTCCCAAGAAGTTGTAGTGCAGTCACAGTTTGCAGTTATGACTAATGGTCAGTAATCTGTCCATTATAATCATGCATCTTTTTCTGATATTCCTCTTTGAAATGAAAAAGCATTGAGCAGTAATTACATTTGTGTATGAAATAAAGGTTGTGCATTTCAGTAGAAGCAAACTTAGATAACAAACCTTATAAACCCTGACAAGGCTTCTTTGTCATATTAATCTGAATTATGATTGAACATGTCCATAGGTGTCACTGTAATGGTGGCCAAATATTCAAGAGTGTATTTATATATGTACAGTAACAAGTTAACTGCACTTCCCATATTTTCTTGTTTAAATTTATTTGCTGCTTAGTTCAATGCCTTGTTGAACTCGATATCTTGATATTGTTCTTGATAGTTAAAACTAGACTGCAAAACTGGCAATATACAGACAGCCAACAAAAAAAGGAATATTACTAATATAAATGCCAAAAAGCAAAATAATCTAGAATGCTTATAAAAATTATATGATCATGCTCATCAATTAAAGCGCCCCAGTAAATTTATTATACATAAGTGTGATTTGGCACTAATGTAGCTAACATCACAAATATTTATCCAAAAACAAAGTATAAAAATTTGCGTAGAAATCTTATGATCAAGCTGGTTTTAAAACTGAACCCACAATTTGCTCAACAAAGCCACTAAATAAATTTTGAAAAAAGAAATGTAGTGAAGTCTTGCATGGGTTTTTGTTGAACCTGTTCCGACCATGGCCTTCCTGAGCAGTACACTGCCTATTGCCTTTGTATCTTGTTGGAGCCTGTAGAGCCTTTCCTAAAGTTCTATTACATATGTTTTGGTGTACATTGTTCAATGCCGCAAAGGAAGAAACACCTGTGATAACATTGCTTATACTTAGGATACTAATATTTCTCTTGACAATGTTTTTGGGATGACATATAAATTATTTCTGCTGTTATATTGCCTTGTGATGGTTAAACCAAGTGTTGTATTTTGTAATTTATGATTTAAGAAACGCTAGGACATGTTTTTCAATGTTCTAAACACTGTCCTTATTGAAGACATAAATCTTGATGTGCCCCAAGACATTGTCTCCACTTCTCTTATAAAGGATGTAGAATGGATCCTAGTAGTACATTTCTGTGATGTTGGTCAACCAAGTATGCATTCATTTATAGGAAATCTAATATATGAATTTTTTTAAAAAAATCATCAGAAGAAAGGGTGATATTGTCACAGGAAGATATTGAGGCATTGCCACAAGCATGGCTAGAAGTTGGTATATATTAACATTCCAGGCAACCCAAAGGGTATTAGTTTCAAGTAAAGTAGCCTTAGATAGAGTAAATGTTTTTTTTAATGCTGTGCATATTTGTGAAATGTCACCTATAAATGGTTAATGAACTTTCAGCTGCTAGAAAATGTTTATGTGAAAATAATTGTCAGACTAATTGCAGCAATTTCAATTCAAAATGAGCTTTTTTGCCACTATATTACTAATTGTTCATGTATGCAATGTCATTCATCTTGAAATCTGTTGCACTTTGACATGTTGGTTGAAGTCAATCCTGTGGATATGTAAGAATTGGTAGAAATATATTGAAGTGGGAACCTTAGTATTTTTATTACCATTCAGGGACACCGTTTAAAGAAAAATGATAGCATGTCATACAATTCAGCTTAGTATACTGTATATTGCTTTAGGGATCAGGTGTATGTGATTAACAATTTGTAAGTGGAACTGGGATATATAGTATATATATATATATATATGAGCTTTAGGATTCATATAAAAATGTGTTATCTTTTGGCTTTAAATAAATGTTTGTCATACTTAGTGAGAATGTTTTTTTTTATATTTCTGAATGTGTCACCTTTTTTTTTTAATGTCAGATCTCTGAGGACAGACAGACAGAGGGCCTGGCACGACACCTAACATGGACCTCCCTGCCATTTTTTTTCCCTCCCGATACTTCACAATTTGTTTTAAAATGAAGAGGGTCTCGTATCACCATAAAAAGTGACTTGGGAATTGGAATCATTTGGCAAAAAGGTGACCGTGGAGTACCAGTACCCCATACAACACCAGGGCATAATTATTTATTAATCTGGGCACAAAAGAGACGACTTTCATTATTCGAAATCTAAAAAAGAACAACAAACTATTTTGCTTCTAAGACTTTAATTTCTGAATGGGACATAAAGTTGAACTCAATATGATCTCTGTAAAGATATTTCCAATTGCAGTAACCATGTGCAATCTTGTTCCATGTCTCAAGACTTGGTACTGAAGTCCATAAAAATGAAATAAGCCACATGTACTCTGGAAGTGCTGTATTACTGTTAGGCTGAGAGGTCCAGCCAGTGAAACTCTCCCACCTACCATAAACACTGGATATGAACACTTCCACTTTGGACACACAGTCACTATTGGCCACAAAGCACTTAAAAGTCCTTTTTTCCAAGTGGAAAAGTGAAAAGTCCATAAAAGATTGTTTTAAAAATAAAATAAATAACAATTTTAAAAAATAATGTAGGTTTCCAAAAGGTGGTACTGAAAATTGCAGTCAGTGGCTATTTGCAAATTTAAAGAAAATTTTCCTGAGAAATCTTGATGTACCTACTCATGAACCCCACAGGTCTATCTGCTGGACCCAATCTTCTCTGTATATACACCTTGTCACTGTTGAGACTCTCAACAACCAAAGCTACCCAGTCTTCTGTATGGCAGTGACAGGTACAGAGTGTGGAGTTTACCTGGGAGATACCTTGATACAAGGCTCTGAGCAGTATCTGTGCAATATGTGTATATATACACATATCCATATGCACAAACACTTTGCTCCACTGCTTTACTTATGAAAAAAAGATCTTAAGAAACCTACAAATATAATTTGACTTAACTACTTTGTAACACTGTCAGTCATTGTGTCTTGAACGGTTCTTTCACTTCCAGTTTTTGACAAAGGAAACTGTGTTGTTGAGTAAATATACAGCATATGCATTTTCAGTACAATTACATTCAACTAGGACAAGTACAGGCAGAACACATTATCAAATCTACAGCTAGTAACACATCTGCAAATGTATTCAAATAAAGAACAGTAAAATTCAGTGGCTAAAAGCATGGTTATCAATTAACTGTCCAGTGTAGCACTCAGTTCAGAAGTTAGCACCTATATACTCTAGCACACAGACCCAATTCTGGCTTGGACACAATACAATCACAAAGTTTTTTTTCATGAAATATATTACTACAGTCTTGTCCCATTGTTCTTCAGAACAGAAAAACTGTACTCTTTCAACCATTCATTTAAAAGTTCAAGTTAAAAACAGATGTGTTACCAGCAATATTAAAGATATAAGGTAAATAATTTTCACTTAAATGTTGTAACAAAAAGATGGAATAATGAGAATGAATGACAAAAATAATTGAATACTGTGGATTACATTATGCTAAATACAATTGAACATAAAATAAGGACTTTTTTGCAGTATTATTTTGTGACTTTTGATCTTTTTTTTTCTTTTTCCAACCTCTCACAGACATACTATATGATTATCTAAACCTTTCAATCTCAGGGTATTATACATATAAAATGAAGAGCTAAAACAGTTGGTTTAAGTATATACAAATGTTAAGTTAAAATGATCTTGACTGTTCCAGTAGAACGAGTTATTAAATGAAACAGTTCTGCAGAATTCAAATTTACAAATGACAAAGTGGAATTCTACAGAACTTCCAGGCAAGATATCTTAGTTTACAGCCTCTCACAGAAGGAGAAAAGCAGGGGATATTTTTCCACACTGCTGTTTACACACTGTAGAAAGTCGTCACCAGTGCCTAAATCGTTTGCTCTACCAGGACACTTGACCCATATCTTCTATGGCGTAGTACCCCAGTAGACCAAATGACATGGAAAGACAGCAAGGTCATCAAGCTGTACTACATAAATAAATATCTAGGAAAATGTCACCCTTGTTCAAACCCTATGCAATATTACCAATTATCTGTCTGCTGCATTCTAATAAGACCAAGATAAAACTAAGAATAAATGAGATGAAAAAACTGCACTGAAGTGCAGATCAAGCTACTGCACCCAGTTCACTTCACTAAATGTTATATGTTATTCTGAAAATGCTCTTTTCAATTACTACCAATCTTTGCTGTTCTAGCTGTAGGAAGCAAACATTCACTTGATGACAACATACGCTACACTATAATGACATCTCTTTCAATTTCTGTTTAAATACAGCACATTCTTTATGTCACATCCACATTTTCAATTCCTCACACAACCTTTTTCATTTACCATAAACTACATTCATTAGACAAAATAGACAATAATCTCAAGTGTGGTACAGCAAAAAGATAAGCTTAGTAAGTTCACTTAAAACACCATAAAATAAGAAAGGCATTAAAATAGAAATAATAACAGTGCATCCATACAAAATACATTCATACACCTTTTTTCCACAGTATACTTACTTAACATCACAGTTTCCCTACATGAACTAAGTAAATCCTAATCACTAAGATGAGGAACTATTGTTATCTTTGCATGCCAACTCTTTGTTTTTCTTCTTAGTGCCATTACCATTGGTTACTTAACAGAAACAGCTTGAAGAGGAGAAGAGTTCTCATCTAGTTCTTGTCTGAACTCACTTCCACAATGACCCAAACTGTTTTCACCTTCTTCATTGTACAGTCTCTTGATGCTCTCAGACACATCTTCCTCATCCTCTAGTTGGTCCACTTTGCGCTTGGTGGCTTTGTCCTTTAATGTGGAGTAGATATAGACTGTGTTGATGTGCCGACTGGAGGCCAGATGACGGGAGATGATTTCACGACAACGAATAAGGTGGACGTTATCAACCTGAAGAAGAAATAGAACAAAGATGCAACAATGAATTCATTTTTCTTTGAAGTTAGGAGAAAAATGTAAATAAGTACAAGTAATTAAGCATGCAATTTTTAGATTACTTTTAAAAAAGAAATAAAACAAAACCCCCCTGGACCTCACTGAGAATATCTTACCTTGACTAACTGTTGCATCCTGACTGTCACTGGCAGCCAGTTGTTGGTGGCAAACAGTTCCAGTTCCAGGCTGACCAGGGCCAGTGCTAGTGTTGATGGCTTGAAGGCCAGCAGTTGGTGCTGAGCCAGGCAATGTTTCAGTTTCTGGGTCATCAAGGACAGCTGACGTGAGGGGGTCATCTGCATCAGGTTGTTCAGCAGATATGGGTGTTTGGTCAACAACAATGCATGGAACTAAGAAAATAATATTACCATGAGTAAAGGGTGAAATAAACAGGAAAGCAGACAACAAAATTGGAACATATATTACATAGAATAATAATTTATGCCACAACCAACCACACTACTTATAACAAGCTTATAATTTGTTATTATGGAACCACCAAGCAATATTAATGATAAATATAATAAGGGATAGAAAATTTGTAAAGTGCATTCAATGGCGAAAAGAAGGCCAAAGGTCAAATTCAAGGTCACGTTAAGATTAATTTTATTGTTTTTAATCAGCACAAAAATAGATTCATTACTGAATAATTAGATGCAGGAAAAAAACTCATTTACGGTATTTGGGTGATAAAAAACCCTTACAATACCCTTTAAGTAAGTATTCCAAGGTACTGCAGTTATCAAAGACACAAAAAGATGGAGGAAGCGAGAAACACAAACGATTAAAGATCAAAAGAAATATGCATATGTATAAATTATGCGGGAGTTAAACTAATAAAGAATACAAGTCCTCTTACTATGTGCAGGAAATCAATGGCTGTAACTGTCAGCAAATCCCAGTGTAGTTTGTCCAGTATAATCCTCTCCATACGTAGGACCTCAGCCACAGTGCAGCCACTTTGACTGTCCACCACATAGTCCAAGGAACCAGGAATTACCTGTAAGATCACCATTAACATGTCCAGGGTAATAAAATCATTAAAACTGAGCAAGATAAATGGAATACGTAATTCTATTTTGATCTTAGCGCTGACTTAATAAAGCCCCCTTTACACTGGATGGCTTCCTTTCTGCGTCCAGCAGTACGGCCCCATTTGAGAGTTAAAGAAGTATAATACTTTAGGTGCCGACAACTGGCCGATCATAGAGCATTCATTCTGATACAAAATCAATGCTCGTGCCTCCTTATTAAGACCACAGCGATGCCAAATTTCATGGTCGCAGAAAGGATGCAGAAAGGACGCCGTCCAGTGTAAAGGGGGTATAAGCATTCTTGCCTATCCTTACACATTCTTCTTTTCATCTGGATTTATCTCTGGTCCACTGTGAGCGCATTCAGAACATTGGACTAACAGATCTGTGGATCAAATATGGCGACCCACTAAAAAAGCTTGCTATCTGTTTCTCCAATTAGACACTGAACAGATTCCGCGTGAGGATTACACAACAGGCATTCAAGTGGGTCGGCCATATTTGATCTTTGGATCTGTTAGTGTGCCGTTCTGAATACACTATATGAGAGGACATAACATGTAATTATGCTACAGGGGGAATTACTCTTTTTCACAAAAGTTCTCCAAAATTTCTCTTCCTGCTTTATAGTTACTTAACAGGCAGTAACAAGCACCACATCCTCACAAACTTCAGTTTTCCAAAATACTCTTTTTCCCATCCTAGTTTTCCTTGGAGTGTATCCTTACCTCGTCTTCCTCCAAAGTTTTGGCAGCTAAATACAAACAGCTAACAGCTATACACTGAGCATACTTGGGGCGGGCCTAGAATCAAGAAATGTTCAAGCTAATTATCTTTCTATTTTTTTTTGTGTGTGTACAAGAAAAGCCAATATGTCCACAATAACATAGCATGTATAAAGTTCAAGTAGAGTAGGATGGTATGGGACCAGAATGTCAGTAAGGTATTATGAGGTACAAGATGTAAGATTTATGTCACACAGAAGGAACTTTTTGGGAGCTAACATTTGACATGCTTTTTAAATTTGTACCCAGCATTTTATTTATTTATTTATTTATTTATTTATTTTCTTGTTTGACAACAGTTCAAGTTAAGTTGGTGTGGGGAGAGATTAAAATTTGGCCATTGTGTACAATATCCCCTTACCTTCACACACTGCAGAAAACGATCCAAAAGACTGACACCAAGTGCAAATGTTTCAGGATGGAAGTGAAATTTATCACTAAGTTTTGTTAACCATCTCACCATTTCATCTCGCTGTTCTTGGACAACTTCTGTTTCCTAAAATGTATATGTTCATTAAAATGTACATGTTCATTAAAATGCATGCCACTAAAATCAAGGCATTAAAGTTGTCAAATGCACAGACAAAAAGCAAAAAAATGATGCACAATATATGCTGAAAAAAAAATTGCTAAACTTAGCAGAAAAAAAGCTGATTTTCCAACTGAAGCAGTATTTTAGTCCAATGAATCTTTTCTGAAATTTTGAGAATTATAAGTTTTGTTCTTAATGGTCATTATGGCAACTGTGCCCAAAATAGGGTTTTCTTGGACTTTGATGCAATATAACATAATGCTTAACAGCATAATCACCAACCTTTTTGAATAAAATAATTAATGTATCATGGATATTAAAAAAATTTGACTAGCAAAAGTCTTCAGGACTATGGAAGTTCAGTCACACTTTGAAAACGCCATGATGTGAAAATGAACATTTCACAAAAAATGAATAACTTCCAGAAAAAGACACTAATTAGAACCGTTTTCCAACTCAAGCTGTACTTGAGTTCTGTTTCTTTTTTGGAAGTTTAAAAATAGTAAATGTCATGATTTTCCTTAAATGGTCACTATGGTGGCAGTGTCCAAAATAGAGTTTTCTTTAATTTTGATGCAATATTACATAATGCTTCACAGATTAATCACTACCAACTTTTAATCATCTACTCTACGTAACACAGACATTCATAAAATGTAACTACAATTTTGCTTCATGCCCGTAGCAATTCTAAGTCTCACAATTAAAAACCCAATATATTAAAAATGAAAATTTCTCAAATAACTGCATAGCTTCCAGAAACAGTATGCAATCAGACTGGTTTTTCAAAAGGCAATAAATGTCACAGGTGCACACAGGTAACTGATGACATAATAATCTAGCCATTGTATTCCACCTGCAACAGAAAAACTCTGATGGCTTCATCATTTCAGATACCAGTACAATGCTTCTTACTAATTTGTTTTTACAATTGAACTTCTGTCAATACCTACATTTTTCTGCTGTGATCTGCCAGTATTAGGCTTCCAATAGCTCCTTTCTTTGCGAAGGGCCTCCTCAAGCATGTGCAACAGCTGCATGCTGCCCATATCACTATGAAGTCTCATCCTGGACACCCACACACCTCCTCGGCCTCAGAAACTGCAGCAGAAACATGAATATTAATTCAATGACCCCAAGCAAGGCACATTTAAATTAAGAAATTTTGAAAATAAAACTAAAAGACAAGTCTCAAAACTAACTTTTGAACATAAATGCACTGGTCCTCCCAAACCCAATATACAAACTCTGGGCCCTAAAAATTTTATATTATATAAGCTCTTGGCATTTGCTGCCAAAATTCTTAAAAGAAATATTGAAAGATACAAATCAATCTAATCAAACTATTTTTTTTAAACTGGTACTATATTTAAAACTTAGGAATCATATCTGTAACTTAAAGAATAAAAAGATATTTTCTTAAATAGTGGTCACAAGTGTACAGCAACAGTACAGGCGATGGCTACATATCTAGCAAGTCTGTTCATAAAAAGGCATCGTTTCCTTAAAAGATAAATATTTAAATCATGGAAGAGAGATCCAAAATGATATAAAACAAAAATAAGGACCTCAAAATAAAATATTGAATTGTCCATGAGACAAGGTCATTTCCACGAAAAATGTAGCCTTTCATGCCATTTTCTCCTCCCCTTTCAAAGTTTAAATGTATTTATTCTTTTAGTCTTACATGGTCACATCTTTTGTTGAAGGTAACACATCTATCACAGTTGTTACTTGACTTGACATATGCAAATGTGTCTTCTGATAAGAGTCAGAGGTACGATTCTATAGATATGACACTGTTAATATTAATCAGCTTGGACATAGAACAGCATTAATTACCAAAAAATAAAAAATAAATAAAATAACAAAAATAAAATGAGGTCAGTTTTCCATATTCATGTGTCCATAATTCAGGGCATATAAACCAGACATATATGCTCCTTTTTCATAACACGGCAAGGCTTTCTCCAGAGAGTTGCCCTTCCTGATTTGGATGGCCATTGGCCTCAAAAGATGGCCCATATTTTCAAAGACGGTTGTACAATTTACGCAATTTTTAGGAAATTGATGGGATGGGATCCCTGAAAATTGATGATGAAATTACAGATTCACAAAATGGACTACTAGTACCTGTACCCCAAATCCTGAAGAAAGCTGCACTGTAACATGGAATACTTTGCTCCTGTTATTCAAGGTTTTAACTTTTGATATAACTGTCTTATTGACTTAAATCTTTATCTTTTTGATACCTTTCATATAACAAAATAGATCCTACAATTTACATTAAATTCTAATTTTAGGCCCGACTTTCCTGATCAAAGTCACCACATATATGAACACTGAAAATCAAAACCACAGACTCTCACCAGTTGGGGGAATATTGCAAAAGTATCCAAAATGATTTTAAAGATAACCATTCTTTCGTCATTAAAAAGACATCGAATAACCATAAACAGAAAGAGAGAAGTCGAGAAATGTCATTTCTGACCTACTTAGTTATAACCTGTCAAACTTGCTTAGTTAAACTAGTATTACTTACCTCCCCGTTCAAACGGTCTCTATTAAGGAAAATGGCGACTAAGTTTGCCATAAACGCGTCTTCAGTCACTTTTTACAATCTAGTCGCTTCCATGTTTGACTTTTCCCTGTAAAACCTCCAAAATGGTAGGGAAATTTTAAAGGGGTAATTTTCGTGATGGGAAGTGTTTACAAAATGGCGTCGTAAGTTGCGTCGCCAGCTGTTGAATAGATTCTTCCGCTCAAAAAGGTCGTTTTCATTATAAAGATAAAAGAAGGAGAAATTTGATCAAAGTATATCTTTTATTTCACAACACTATAAAATAACAATAATAAAAATTTTATATTTACTGGGGTATATTTAAATGCAGACTGAGTAATCTACGACTTATTTTTTGATAAGTGCCCCGGTGTAGGCTGAAAGATGTGATGCGGTGGTGAAAGGTCGACCCAGCTGTCAAAGGGGGAATTTTTGACGTCTAATTAATTGTAAACGGGTAAGCATTACAGTATGGAATTCAAGCGATATTAAAATAAGAACAAGGTTATTTTGTTTTATTTTATTTAAGTTTTTGATGTTGGGTATAAGGGAGATTTGGAAATTTGTTTGCGGTGGACCACAGCCCAATAGCGTAACCTAAAAATAAAGCAGGCCATGAAGTAACCAATAGGAAGGCGTCGATAGGGATTAACTTTAGGCGGACTCTTCAAACGTAGACTTCACAATCACATCAGCTGATGAGGCACCTTTTTAATTTACAACGTATATTTTTGTAGCACGGCCTAAAATGAACATGAAATACTGATTAGAAAAGTTGGTAGTGAGCCAGCGGGGAGTGTTGGAGGAGAGGTATGGGCCCGATTTCATTGGAAATGAGCGAGAAATTGACTGAGGAGAGGATGCAGCAGGAATGTCCAGCAGAGGCGAGACCCCAAAATCTTGCACAGAAAGTGAAGGCAAGTTCATGTTTTCTCAGATGCTTAAAAGTGTTTTTGTCCAATTCATTCGATATTGTTGATTTTATCATTGAGATACTGGAAGACCTGTTGTTTTTGTGTTAGATAGCATGGGGATTCCAATTTACAGTAAACTTTTATTTGTCAAACATGATGGAAGATATAAATATTGATAACTGTGATCAACTGCTTTTGTTGTATTTCAGAAGACTATGATCACATCAAAGAGGATGGAATTGTGGGAACAGCTGCAGAAAGCATTGTCTTTGGCAGTGAAATACAAAGCAAAGGTTTTAGAGACAGGAGATGGTGTAAGTGATAAGCCTTGCTTTCCATTCTCCTTTTCCTGCTTAGGCAGTACAAATATAAAATGTCTATGCATCTGACCTCAGTCACTGTTAAAAAGTTTTTTAAAAGATAAACTACATATATGTGGCATATAACAAGCAATAGAGAGTTTCCAGACCCATCAGGATACTATGGCTGGATTGGTTTATATATATATATATATATATATATATATATATATATATATATATATATATATATATGTGTTAACATAAACAGTAACCTGCTATAGCATATCAGTTCGTGTAATGTTGGTTGACTAAAATGAAGGCAATATAAATTAATAATATTTCATATTATCCCATAACTTAATTATTATTGCTAATTTATTAGTGAATAAAGTAACAATGAATTACAGGAGCAATTTAGGTTATCCCCCCCCCCCCTCCCTGTCTGGCTTAATAAGAAAGTGACAGTTGTACTAATTACATGCATGCTTGAACTGTTTTAAAGAGTATATTGGGTTTTTTGATAACCTGCTGCACTGACTAGATACAAGCTTGTGTATTTGGCAGACTTGATTCAACTACCAGATGTGAAAGCAGTTAAAGGGATAATAACTCTAAGTTTTGGCCAAAAAATGAATTTTCCTGGAGTAAACAACAATTTCCATACTTACCAATGGATAATGAATCCATTTTTACATTCAAAGTTAGTCCCTGGTTTTTTCTAAAAAGTTTCTTTTTTTTTTTTGGTTATAATCTCTTTTATATATAAAATAGTAACTTTAGAATTAGAAAATCTGCCAAATGTTGCATTAATTTTGAATTTAGAGAGAAAATTAACTTGATTAGTTTTGTTTTGACTTTGGGACATTGCAATACATTTATAGTTACTGTACATACCTTTACTCATATGTCATCCAGTTGAAGAGGGTCAGTCCATCCCAGCGTGACTCTTCTGTGAACAGACTGCGCTGTCTGCATAAGTTCTATGACTTCAGTCCTGAAACTCTGGCTTTGGCTGTCAATCTACTGGACAGATTCCTGGGGAAAGTGAAAGTAAGTATGATATATGCTCAACCAAAAAAGTTTGGAAACATTGTTACTTTGAATAATTATAACTTATAAGATAACCTTATAAGCTCAATATTTTAACCATATATTGATGGATAATGCAACCAATATTTGTTAATTTTTTATATACACCGAGGATTTTCCTACAATATTACATAATTTTTTAATTATTGAAAACAATTTCATGAATCCTAACTTTTTTGGTTGAATGTATATAGTTTCTTTGTGTTTCTGTGTGTGCTGTTTCAGCTATTCTTGATTACGGATTAGGTTGGGCCACATTTCTGTGCTAATAGCGCATGGATTTAGCAAAAAGCGCAACAGGTTTATTGCATACGTGCTAAAAATAGCTCATTCTGATAAAAGCTGTACTCCAATACAATGCCATTATTCCAATCAGAATTGTAACCTGAAATAATTTCATTTACTATCTTTAATATAATAAAACCATAAACTGACAGAAAAAATAATTGAAGGTGATCAAACACAAGTCAAATTTTATAGCGTTAATGTCGGATGTAGGCCACATGCTTCTAAATTAGCTGGACAACATCACCCTGCTGCTAAAGGACTGTTGAAGAAAGTAGACTCTGACTTATTTATTAAAACCAAGTATAAGATGATGGAATGTCTGATACCAATCATGCAACTTAGTCTTTTCTTTCAAAAGAAAGATGTGGATATTGGAAATGAATAGTTATTTGTTAATTTTTTAATTTTTTGTTATTTTGCAACTTTTAAAATCAGCACTGTAAACAATAACAAAAATATAAAATTTATCAGGAAAATTAGTGATACAGGGCTTTTTTTTTTTTCACTGTTACATTGAAAGTAAGTAGGATGGAATATCTGCTTTTGAATATCATGAGCAGCTTTGAAAGAAATTCTCTAGAGGCACTAAGGGTTTAAAATTGTATTAATTTTGATTTATATTGGGGAGACCATTACCAAATCAGCAGTGTTTCTTTCATGTAGGGTCCGCGCCATATTTGATCCGCATATAAGTAGATCTGAGGATTCTCTGTTCTGAATGGGCTCTTAGTCTGCAGATCAACTTGTTCTTGAAGCATCCAAAAACTGATTGCGTACCTCTTCAGACCAATTGTTCAGTTTTGATCTGAAATTGCAGTTTTAAGACCATTTAAGGTGCACTAGTGGTAAATACTACTAACAATTGTTTGCCTACTTAAAGGTATCTGTGTTTTTTTTTTTTTTTTTTTTTTTTGCATGCGTATCGCCATGGATTTCAGAATCTGTATCACAGATTTTACGTGTAATATTACATGGCCATCACAAGGATTTTTCATGTGAAATACTATGTAGTTACATCCAGTTCACTAAGATATCTAGTCATGATAAATTTATTTTAATAAGACCTGGAAAAAGTGGTCAAATATCTGAATGTCTGGCTTTGAATATGGTCAGAAGTAGCATTTGTAACAAATTGTAGAATGAGACATATATCAGACATGCTTTTTCTGCAGAATCATGGAACTCTTAGAATTTTGATTCGATTCTTATGGGACCTAAGGCAGACCCGGATCCTAAGTCGATTAACTATTTTGTCACATGGTAAATGTTGGGAGATTTTTTTTTTTTTTTTAACCTAGGCTCATATCTGCTATATACTGTATTGACTTAACACATATTGTCCTCTCTTCCAGGCACATGTCTGCTATATACTACAGTGATTTCACAGACATTGTCCTCTCTTCCAGGCTCATGTCTGCTTTATACCACAGTGATTTCACAAATATTGTCCTCTCTTCCAGGCACACCCTAAATACCTCCACTGCATCACGACTAGCTGTTATTACATTGCTATCAAAGTATTGGAGGAGTCCCAGGTAAACTGCAGGCTGATTGTACTGCCAGCTTTTAAAACCAGATTACATGTTCATGGTCCACCAAGTATAAAGGTTGAATGCCTCTGTAATCATAGGGCATAATGCTCTTGTAATTTTCATGGCAATTAAGGCTGCTATCAGAAGACCACTATTGCTTAACATTTAAATTTGTTTTAATTCTGTATTCAGTCTGCTAAGCTTATTACAAAGTCCTGTTAAAACAGACCCCAGTAATGTATATCAGATAAGATGGATCAAATAGATGCTGTTTGTGTATATATATATATATATATATATATATATATATATATATATTACATATATCAGAAAATTATTGATCTGTGTTTGAACTTTGCCTGAGTATGAGCGATATTGAAAACTGATGGGATCATTTGTGTGTTGAAAGTAGTTGTTCTTGCTAATGTTCAGGACATTCCTTCCTCTACGGGCCTGATATACATGAGTCAAAGTGGCTGCACTGTGAAAGATCTCATTCGCATGGAAGGCATCATCCTAGGTAAACTCGGCTGGAATCTACATGCCTCTAACTCTCTTACCATTTTGGCAAGGTTGTTTGATATATTAGCTGAGAGATTTCCAGATCATCTAGATAATGTGCTCTTACATATGGTGATTGCCAGATTAGAAGTTTGCATGGGTTACTTCCAGCTTATAAAACATCAGGTGAGAATTGGGATACTAAAATATTGAATTGTCACTTTTTAATAACTATTTTAAACTTATGCAAGTGTAATACTCGTTTCGATCTCCAGGAATGAAATTAGTATCATATTTTTGAAAAGAATTTATAGATTTAATAAGATGGATGTTAATGCTCATTAAGATGCCATATATTAGACATACAGATTTGGCCTACCCACTTATTAATATGGTGTGCACCATTAGAATCTTTGTATGCCTTACAAATTAAGAATTACAAACCACTTAATGTTTAAAATTATGAATCTAAGACTGATTAAGTTGTATGTTAAGTCCTGCCAATATGATGTTTTCAGGCTGCCACCACAGCCCTGTCTGTGCTAAGTTGTGTTCTAGAGGAAACCCAGATAGAACCAAAGGATCTCTGGGCAGCTGTGATAGAACTGCAGATATACTGCCATGTAAGAAATAGCACTGTTTATTCTATGTAGGGCCCACCAAAGCACAATATAAAAAATTGGTATTCTGCCTTTAACCAGTACAGTGTACTGCAAAACATTGCATTTGTTTTGTTAAAATTGGTTTGATAGACATGCTTGATTTACTGCATGCATCACCTGTTTTCTGCATGATTCACATGGTGTCTCATCAGTGTAAGAGGGGACATTAAATGAGGTTGCCATCTCAAATTAACTTGAAACACGAATGTGCAAGAGAATTTTCTGAAAATAAATTGGAAACAGGTTGTCAAAAGTTAATTAGTACCCAGATTAAATGTTTTTATGTATTGTGGGCTGTTGTGTCTTTACATAATTCAGCCTTAAAAGAAATGTTTAAATGCTGTGTTTTCTGTATGTAAGTGATCATGTTAAAGTTCTAGTCTTTTATAGCTCGATCTAAGGTTATTTCATTGAAGTGAACAATAATTTGCAAACATTTCAGAACTACCAAGATGTGTCACTTTTTTTGAAGAGACATTGACTTTTATTTTTCAGATAAGTGACTGTGATTTTATACACTGCCGTGGCTTGGTAGCAGATTACTTGGACCTGTACTACAGCTGTCCCCCTACTACCCCCTTGTGGCGTATATCTCACAAATCACATTCCTTTGACAAAAGGAGACCAGGTACTTATTCTTACACTGACCTTCCAAATATCACAGAGGGGGACAGCGAAACAGAGGGAGCAACTGAGTCAGGGGATATTGAAGTAGAGGGAACCAGTGCGTCAGAGGACAGTGAAGTAGCTGCTGAGGAGGAGAAGGAAGAAGGTTGCCTCACTGGGGACAGTGGGATGGAATGTGAAGGGTAAACCAAGATTTAATACTTCTTCACTTGTCATTTGCATTGTTTGAATACATCTCCTCCAAGTGAGATGTTAATTGAGTTTTCATCTGGTTGGGGTCTTGCATAAGCAATTCACCTAGGCAGATGTGTCTGTACAGAAAGCGTTCACCTGCGTCTGTCATCACCATTGCCGTGGGGGTGCACTTTCAGTGAAAACTCTTAAGTTCAAAACTGTTTTACCTTTTATCTTCAAACTTATTGAACCGTTGAATATTTATAAAGACAGGTTGAGTTCGAAGATCAGGCCATTTTTTGAGAAGTTTTTTTTTTCTCGCCTCTGATCATGGTAGACATGGCAATGTTTAAAAAAATGAAAAAAAAAAACACGATATAGCAGCTTAGACTGAACGGTGATCAAGCATGATACTGTTAAGTTGAGATGACTTGTATTATTCACAATGGCGAGATACCATATATGAAAATTCACAAAACAAAAGCCAGACACTTTTGCTGACCGATCCCCTTCTTCCCCTGGGTTTTTTTTTCCCCCTTTGGACTTGCAGCTGATGAAGGTCGCTTGTTGACCGGAAAGTGTTTTCTGTAACCAGTCCACCCTTCCCCTTCCCCTGACAGGCAGTGCCACTACACTGCCGTGTCTAACACAATCAGAGGTGAGATGCCTCAATTGTATCAATCATGGAATGCCCTTTAAAGGGCACCCTATATATCAGTACGGAAATCTCATACTATGTAGGCGATATACCTACATTTCTATCAAACACATCTTTTCTCATTATAAAGGCAAGAAGACTAATACACTCTAGGAGATCTATACAAACTTACCTGCAAACTAACAAAAAGTGCCAATATATCCTCCATTACACATACTACAAGATAAAATTCATTTACTCAAATAAAACAAGATTTGTAAAGTTTTGTGGGAGAGAGAGTCAGATTTTCATGTTACACCAGTTCAATCTAAATAGCTAGTTCCACTTATGCCTGCCACTTGATTGAAAAACAATTTGTAGCCCTGACAACAAACTGATTACTTGAAAGCTGCAGACTTATCTTTTGTAGTCTTTATTTCGTTAGCAGTCTGTACTGCTAGAACATGTTAGAGTATTATTAATTAAAATTCAGTGGTTAGGTCCTGTTACAGTGTAGTTTTATTCAACTTTGATGCAGATTGAGATTTTTTTTATATAAAACCCGGCTCGTGTCTGTTTATACAATTTCAAATTGAACGATTTATTTCTAAATGTCTGACCAGCTGATTTTATTTGAATAATATTTTGACAAGTATTTGATATAACAGCAGCATGTTTAGTAGATGTGCTCTTGTTCATTTTCCCTAGCTTGACTCCACAGTCTCCTCAAAAGCCTTTTAATTGCATTTTTTATAATTTCTTTTTCTTACTAGGTCCACAGACACCAGTTTCAGTGAATCAAACAGTGCACAAGAGAACTATGAACAAAACAGTGAAAAATACTTCCAGATTTCCAAGTTAACCTCCAAGCTGCAGACCTTGCCTGGCTCTCTATCTCAGTCACGTTTGTAGCCAGAACTGGCAACTCAAAACGGACAGTGACTTAAAGATAAATGTGTAGAAACAGGAAATGAGTTTTGTGGTAGTTTTTAATTTGGAACTGGAACCATTTTAATATTATGAGCAACTACAAGTTACCTTTTGGTGTCAGTTTTAAAGAGCCATTGTTTGTTAAACTTGAGGTATTTTCAGTTCCCCCACAGTTTAACTGATGCTGTGTATTCACTTGAGAGTGACTTTACTGTGTTATAGGCAGAAAAGAAAATTGACCTTTTTATGTGAAGAAAACTTACCAATACAAGTACTTACAGGGACAGCAGGTTAAAGAGTGTGCACCTGCCATTTCATTTGTCATAGTATAGCTACATGTGAAGTTTTGGCAGTTTGGGAGGCATCTTAGGTAATATTGTCTGAATTTGTCTAATTTCCTTTTAAGATAGCCTGTATTTATCAAGTAAAATGCAAGTAACACCAAGTCAATAATTTGGGGTGGGGGTGATTTTTTTTCTAATTCCATGGATTTATGATTATTATTTGTTCACAATCACATTTATGAGCATTTTTTAATTTGGAAAATTCTGGCTTAGTTCAAGTGCAGTAGAATCATCTGTACGGCTAATATACAGGTCAAACTTTTATGCATTGTTACTAGAACATGGTAGACTTTATTATCCACAACTATATTGGATATTGTCTAGTCTTCTACATTACACAGCTAATGATGAGTAGTTTTAAGGCTTTAAATGTCAAACATTGCTGTAGTTTTAATTTTAATTGGGACCAATTTCTTTGATGTAGCAAATTGTTATGTTTGTAGTCTTAATATCCTCATTATTTTCAGCATTGTAAATGTATTTTTATTGTAAACATTTTAAGTGGCCTTCATAATTGATGGGCCAGCAAAAACCAGCTGTGTTCAAATTAAATTATATTTTATAACTAAATATAGAAGTTTTAGATTTTGTATTGTAAATATAAGGTATTCAGAATATTGCATTTATGACTTCTTTGCTTTCATGCCATATATATATCCTCTCAGGTAGGGCTGTTTGGTATAATATTATGTTATACATCATTCTGGTTAAAAGTTAGATTGTCATGATAGCAATAAAGAATTTCTGTCAAATGTTGGTCAACAGAAAAATGTATGGCCATTCAGCCTCTGTTAAGCACTGCATGTGCAGAGAGGTGTTCATGGGATTTTTTAAATTATATTTGATTGTACATATTTGTAACAAGCTCAGTAAGATTGGAGGAGTTGTGCTGTTTTTGTATTGAATGCATGTAGACCTAATGTGTTTTGTGTATTTTTATCATAAATAACGCTGATTTTGCATAAATAATGCTGATTTTGTATGACATTGGTTTTATATAATCTGTATGTTTTATTTGTATCAAACTTCTAATATAAAGACATGAAGGCTAAATTATTGTAAATTCTCTCAGATTAAAAAAGCAAATATCTGACCACTGCTGAGTATATATATATATATATATATATTAAATTTTTTTTTTTTTTTTTTTTTTTTTTTTTTTTTTTCATTTAACTGTATACCTTTGTAAATGACGTCTTTCTAAATGGCCTGCAGGGTTTACTCTGGGTATTCAATAGTTTATCATTCTAATCTCAATGCATAGAACCAGGATTCTAACACTTATGGTGTATTCTAAATGCCTATAGTAATATTGATAAAACAATTATATATTACAGAACCAGAATGCTAACAGGAATGACTGTCATTTAGTGAAAAAGTTGTAATATATGACCTGAGGTCCCAAAATGTTGGCTGATGGTTGGAACACTGTCATCCCTGTGTGTATGCAATTTCAGATGACAGCACTGAAATAAAAATGCCCATTCTTACAAAATTGTTTATTTCCTTAGAGCTGAAAATGCCTTAAATTGCACCTTAAATCCGTGAGAGTGACAGCTGAAATTTAGTGTCATTCAGTGCACCTGCAGGGTGCACTTTGTGGAAACGTTGAACATTTTAAAACAAATGTCCTATATATATATAAAAATATGTGAGATGTTACTATTTTGACACTGCACTCTCCTTTGCAAACTTTACTAAACTTCACCTCTTCCACAATTTTCTCCCATTCTCTCTTACACATACTACTCCATAATGCTTCAGCAGAGTTCCCCAGTACATCCTTACTTACCCCTCCCTTCCTCTTTGTTTATCGTTACTTACTCTCTAATAATTTAGTCAAAACCTTAGCCAGACAACTGCCAGCTGATTATGTCAGTTACACCCATCCATTTCCAACTTGACCTGTTTCAAAGCACTTTGCTAAAACCCTCTGTCCTACCTCCACTTGGATCACCTGGGTCTGATTTTCTCATAAAAAAACAATTGCTTAAATGGTTTTAAACTGTCACCTTGTAAAGTTTTACTTTTAATAAAATGAAACTGTTTCTTAGCAAATTCATAGAAATCATGTTCCATCTTCCATATGTTTGATTCCTGTATCTTAGACACTGTTTCTTCTGAGGGAGGTTTTTTATTTGTCGTTTTCCTGAGATGAGATTTTTCTCCTGAAATGTGAGGCAAAACCATCTAATTACTTATCGCTTCATATCATGTGCAAATTTTTGTAGAAAGACACATTTAACAATGAATGTTACTGTATTATGCACAAAGTTAAAAAAGGGGGAAAAATACTCAGACAAAATATCATCGATGACAGAATTAGTTTTGTATATTGAAAGAATACATTTCATACAAAGTTGTTTTAGTTTGTGCACACACAAGCCTTAAGATCAGAAAGTGTTCATAAAGCCTTCCATGCATTCCTGACTGAATTTATGAAGAAAACTGCTGGGTGGATTGGTAGGTTTCTGACTCACAATAAAACTTGTGCCATTAAAAGGTCTTGGCAAATATCAATTTCAAATGAATTTCTGTGAAACAGGTTTCACTGTGGTAAACATACCTGAGATAAACATATCAAGCGCTCCTTTAAACATCCTTGGCAGAGTGGCCTCCAGCACCGCCACAAACTCCTCCAGTTCTTCTGTGATGCCTACGACCAGGTAATTGTTAACTAGATTGTACTTGGCCATCTGGAGAGCCCACTCATTGCCAGGGACCCTGAATAATATTATATTTCCTTACTTTTTATCATTGTCCTTGCAATTATAATAACTAAATCTTATTGTCTTTAATCGTTTTTAATCGGTGCTCATTTTAAAAGAAAAAAACATCCATTTATCAGAAAAATTACTTTGCATTATTCTCCCAGGTAAGCTGTTAAATAGCTGCTCTTGATCCATTGCAACAATTATCTGGCGTCTGTCCACTGGAAACATCCAGCCAATAAAACACACCACACTTACCAACACTCTGCTGCATGTCCACAGAAGAAAGGAATCTGTAACCACAAGTTGACAGGATCACAATCATTGCCATCCTTGGCCACACACTGGTCAAATGTCTAGAAAACAAAATAGTTGCTGTCAATGACATTTTAGCTCATCATNGGGTTTTCATCTGGTTGGGGTCTTGCATAAGCAATTCACCTAGGCAGATGTGTCTGTACAGAAAGCGTTCACCTGCGTCTGTCCTCACCATTGCCGTGGGGGTGCACTTTCAGTGAAAACTCTTAAGTTCAAAACTGTTTTACCTTTTATCTTCAAACTTATTGAACCGTTGAATATTTATAAAGACAGATTGAGTTCGAAGATCAGGCCATTTTTTTTGAAAAATTTTTTTTTCTCGCCTCTGATCATGGTAGACATGGCAATGTTAAAAAAAATGAAAAAAAAAACACGATATAGCAGCTTAGACTGAACGGTGATCAAGCATGATACTGTTAAGTTGAGATGACTTGTATTATTCACAATGGCGAGATACCATATATGAAAATTCACAAAACAAAAGCCAGACACTTTTGCTGACCGATCCCCTTCTTCCCCTGGGTTTTTTTTTCCCCCTTTGGACTTGCAGCTGATGAAGGTCGCTTGTTGACCGGAAAGTGCTTTCTGTAACCAGTCCACCCTTCCCCTTCCCCTGACACGCAGTGCCACTACACTGCTGTGTCTAACACGATCAGAGGTGAGATGCCTCAATTGTATCAATCATGGAATGCCCTTTAAAGGGCACCCTATATATCAGTAAGGACACGGATACCTATAAACCTCATACTACTTAGGCAGGACACCTACATCTCTATCAAACACTATATTTTCTCTTTATAAAGGCGAGAAGCCTAATACACTCTGGGAGATACTTACAAACTTACCTGCAAACTAACAAAAAATGCCGATGTATCCTCCATTATGCATATTACAAGATCAAAGTCATATACTCAAATAAAACAAGATTTATAAAGTTTTGTGGGAGGGAGAGTCAAAGTTTCATGGGGGGAGTCAGATTTTCATGTTACACCGGTTCAATCTATATAGCTAGTTCCACTTATGCCTGCCACTTGATTGAAAAAAATGTGTAGCCCTGACAACAAACTGATTACTTGAAAGCTGCAGACTTATCTTGTGCAGTCTTTATTTCGGTAGCAGTCTGTACTGCCAGAACATGTTAGAGTATAATTAATTAAAGTTCAGTGGTTAGGTCCTGTTACAGTGTAGTTTTATTGAACTTGGATGCAGATTGAGATTTTTTTTTATAAAACCCAGCTCGTGTCTGTTTATACAATTTCATATTGAATGATGTATTTCTTAATGTCTGACCAGCTGATTTTATTTGAATAATATTTTGACAAGTATTTGATATAACAGCAGCATGTTTGGTAGATGTGCTCTTGTTCATTTGCCCTAGCTTGACTCCACAGTCTCCTCGGAAGCCTTTTAATTGCATTTTTTATCATTTCTTTTTCTTACTAGGTCCACAGACACCAGTTTCAGTGAATCAAACAGTGCACAAGAGAACCATGAACATAACAGTGAAAAATACTTCCAGATTTCCAAGTTAACGTCCAAGCTGCAGACCTTGCCTGGTCAGTCACGTCTGTAGCCAGGACTGGCAACTCAAAACGGACAGTGACTTAAAGATGAATGTTGTGGTAGTTTTTAATTTGGAATTGGAACCGTTTTAATATTATGAGCAACTACAAGTTACCTTTTGGTGTCAATTTTAAAGAGCCATTGTTTGTTAAACTTGAAGTATTTTCAGTTCCCCCCCAGTTTAACTGGTGCTGTGTGTATTCACAGACTTGAGAGTGACTTTACTGTGTTATAGGCAGAAAAGAAAATTGACCTTTTTTTGTGAAGAAAACTTACCAATAGAAGTACTTACAGGGACAGCAGGTTAAAGAGTGTGCAGCTGCCATTTCATTTGTCATAGTATAGCTACATAAGTGTATGTTCAAGCCAAAGAGGAAAGAAGTTTTGGCAGTTTGGGAGGCATCTTATTAGGTAATATTGTCTGAATTTTTCTAATTTCCTTTTAAGATAGCCTGTATTTATCAAGTAACACCAAGTCCATAATTTGGGGTGGGAGTGATTGTTAGATTTTTTTTCTAATTCCATGGATTTATGATTTTTATTTGTTCACAATCACATTAATGAGCATTTTTTAATTTGGAAAATTCTGGCTTAGTTCAAGTGCAGTAGAATCATCTGTACAGCTAATATACAGGTCAAACTTTTATGCATTGTTACTAGAACATGGTAGACTATTATCCACAACTATATTGGGTATTGTCTAGTTTTGTATATTACACAGCTAATGATGAGTAGTTTTAGGTCTTTTAATGTCAAATATTGCTGTAGTTTTAATTTTAATTGGGACCAATTTCTTTGATGTAGCAAATTGTTATGTTTGTAGTCTTAATATCCTCATTATTTTCAGCATTGTAAATGTATTTTTATTGTAAACATTTTAAGTGGCCTTCATAATTGATGGGCCAGCAAAAACCAGCTGTGTTCAAATTAAATTATATTTTATAACTAAATATATAAGTTTTAGATTTTGTATTGTAAATATAAGGTATTCAGAATATTGCATTTATGACTTCTTTGCTTTCATGCCATATATATATCCTCTTAGGTAGGGCTGTTTGGTATAATATTATGTTATACATCATTCTGGTTAAAAGTTAGATTGTCATGATAGCAATAAAGAATTTCTGTCAAATGTTGGTCAACAGAAAAATGTATGGCCATTCAGCCTCTGTTAAAGCACATGCATGTGCAGAGAGGTGTTCATGGGATTTTTTAAATTATATTTGATTGTATATATTTGTAACAAGCTCAGTAAGTTTGGAGGAGTTGTGCTGTTTTTGTATTGAATGCATGTAGGCCTAATTTGTTTTGTGTATTTTTATCATAAATAATGCTGATTTTGCATAAATAATGCTGATTTTGTATGACATTGGTTTTATATAATCTGTACGTTTTATTTGTATCAAACTTCTAACATAAAGACATGAAGGCTAAATTATTGTAAATTCTCTCAGATTAAAAAAGCAAATATCTGACCACTGCTGAGTATATATATATATATATATATATATATATATATATATATATATATATATATATTTTTTTTTTTTTTCATTTAACTGTATACCTTTGTAAAAGACGTCTTTCTAAATGGCCTGCAGGGTTTACTCTGGGTATTCAATAGTTTATCATTCTAATCTCAATGCATAGAACCAGGATTCTAACACTTTTGGTGTATTCTAAATGCCTATAGTAATATTGATAAAACAATTATATATTACAGAACCAGAATGCTAACAGGAATGACTGTCATTTAGTGAAAAAGTTGTAATATATGACTTGAGGTCCCAAAATGTTGGCTGATGGTAGGAACACTGTCATCACTGTGTGTATGCAATTTCAGATGACAGCACTGAAAAAAAAATCTCCATTCTTACAAAATTGTTTATTTCCTTAGAGCTGAAAATGCCTTAAATTGCACCTAAATAAATCCGTGAGAGTGACAGCTGAAATTTAGTGTCATTCAGTGCACCTGCAGGGGGCACTTTGTGGAAACGTTGAACATTTTAAAACAAATGTCCTATATATATATATAAAAATATAATGAAAAATGCCTCTATGTGAGATGTTACTATTTTGACACTGCACTCTCCTTTGCAAACTTTACTAAACTTCACCTCTTCCGCAATTTTCTCCCACTCCCTCTTACACATACTACTCCATAATGCTTCAGCAGAGTTCCCCAGTACATCCTTACTTACCCCTCCCTTCTCTTTGTTTATCGTTACATACTCTCTAATAATTAAGTCAAAACCTTAGCCAGACAACTGCTAGCTGATCATGTCAGTTACACCCATCCACTTCCAACTTGACCTGTTTCAAAGCACTTTGCTAAAACCCTCTGTCCTACCTCCACTTAGATCACCTGGGTCTGATTTTCTCATAAAAAAACAATTGCTTAAATGGTTTTAAACTGTCACCTTGTAAAGATTTACTTTTAATAAAATGAAACTGTTTCTTAGCAAATTCATAAAAATCATGTTCCATCTTCCATATGTTTGATTCCTGTATTTTAGACACTGTTTCTTCTGAGGGAGGTTTTTTATTTGTCGTTTTCCTGAGATGAGATTTTTCTCCTGAAATATGAGGCAAAACCATCTAATTACTTATCGCTTCATATCATGTGCAAATTTTTGTAGAAAGACACATTTAACAATGTATGTTACTGTATTATGCACAAAGTTAAAAAAGGGGGAAAAATACTCAGACAAAATATCATTGATGACAGAATTAGTTTTGTATATTGAAAGAATATATTTCATACAAAGTTGTTTTAGTTTGTGCACACACAAGCCTTTAGATCAGAAAGTGTTCATAAAGCCTTCCATGCATTCCTGACTGAATTTATGAAGAAAACTGCTGGGTGGATTGCTAGGTTTCTGACTCACAATAAAACTTGTGCCATTAAAAGGTCTTGGCAAATATCAATTTCAAATGAATTTCTGTGAAACAGGTTTCACTGTGGTAAACATACCTGAGATAAACATATCAAGTGCTCCTTTAAACATCCTTGGCAGAGTGGCCTCCAGCACCGCCACAAACTCCTCCAGTTCTTCTGTAATGCCTACGACCAGGTAATTGTTAACTAGATTGTACTTGGCCATCTGGAGAGCCCACTCATTGCCAGGGACCCTGAATAATATTATATTTCCTTACTTTTTATCATTGTCCTTGCAATAATAATAACTTTAATTAAATCTTATTGCCTTTAATCGTTTTTAATCGGTGCTCATTTTAAAAGAAAAAAACATCCATTCATCAGAAAAATTACTTTGCATTATTCTCCCAGGTAAGCTGTTAAATAGCTGCTCTTGATCCATTGCAATAATTATCTGGCATCTGTCCACTGGAAACGTCCAGCCAATAAAACGCACCACACTTACCAACACTCTGCTGCATGTCCACAGAAGAAAGGAATCTGTAACCACAAGTTGACAGGATCACAATCATTGCCATCCTTGGCCACACACTGGTCAAATGTCTAGAAAACAAAATAGTTGCTGTCAATAACATTTTAGCTCATCATGTCAGCATTACTAAGACTGCTAATTAAAAAAAAGAAAGCACAGGAGAGATCCCATAACCTCCAGCACATGCTTGTCAAAGAGCTCCACAAAAGATTGGACAAGCAACGTTGCAAGTATTAAAACAAAAACAGCCAAGTTACAACCTCTACCTCCTTATCCCCTTGTTTCCTCCTCTTCAGGTGAGGTCTAAAATCATCTCCAAACCTCATGAAGTAGTAGTAAGAAATCAACCTGTCCAGAGGATCTCGAATTATGTTGATGTACACAGGGCGGTCTCTTATACCAAACCTGTAAAAAATAATAAACAGATATATGTAGAAATAGATTTAATGACACATAACTTACACGAATGTCCATACAACTTTCAAGTCTTTAGACATGTTCGACATTTAAAAGTGAAAACCTTCCNCGGTCTCTTATACCAAACCTGTAAAAAATAATAAACAGATATATGTAGAAATAGATTTAATGACACATAACTTACACGAATGTCCATACAACTTTCAAGTCTTTAGACATGTTCGACATTTAAAAATGAAACACTTCCTCAGTGCTCTCTGTGTTATAAGGTAGTACTTGCAAACACTGATGTCAAATCATAACTGTGAAAAGTGATCTACCTGCCAAACTCCAGATAAGCCAGGTGGCCATGGTACAAGGCAGGCTTCATGCTGTTCCAGCGAGTGATGTTCTTCACAAACCTCAACTGAATAAGAACCAGAAGTTAGCATATGAAAAATCCTACCAGTAGATCTTCCAAAGTTTTTTTTAAACTATACATGTATGTAACAAGTTTAGCACTCCACTTCTATCATAACCAATTTAAAGTGATGGGCAGTTGCAGTTATTATTTTCTTTTTGCATAAAGTTGGAATCCAGCAGATGTTAAAAATGATGATTCTATGGCAGGGGAAAATACTGTGGAATGTTCCCAACACACATTTAATTCCAGAAGTCAATCCCAAGAGACAGGCTCACATTCAAGGCAAGGTGTGTGCTGGTTCACATCAGATAAACTCATGTGAAGTTCTCATATATAGTATTAATAATAAGTCAATTAAAATCATAGGTTGCTGTTAAAGAAATTTATAATTGTGAATAAAAACATTAAAAATATTTGTACATAATGTTCAAAAAGTACAGGGAAATATCAGTACACTTCAGATTACATATTCAGATAATCTAATAAAAAAGAAAAAAGAAATGAAACAAAGAGAGATGTCTACCTGGTCTGCGAGGGACATAGTGTGACTATTCTTGCTGACATTGAGGTGTAAAACATGGTATTTATTCCTAGAGCACAGACTGTATGCTACTCCTGCAAACGACGTACTGCCAGTCTTTGGAACTCGGTTGTAAATCACCACCAGGTCATCACTATCAGCCACAGCCATCTACAATGTGGCACAATAACATAACAAAACAGACCCCAACTAAAATAACATGATGACTATGTTGTTTGTACCACAAATATAAATACTGTATGGAAAAAGTTATAGTCCAAGACCCATCTTATATTCACTTAAATTTACAAAAGGATGATGGAAAATTCCTTTTTTAAACCCGTAATTTCTCAAACTCGTGTTCAAAAGCTGCCAGCTATAGTTAGCTTGTTCCTAAAGTCACATTCTCAGATTCAAACTGTCAGAGATGCATAATTTGGAGTATGCTAATGTTATGGACAACTCACATCAACATCAGCGTTTTCTACATCTGTCTGTTTCTTAAACTGTCCCCAGCTGACTCTGTCCACTTGGAGTTTAGCAACAGCTTGCTCTGAAATTTAAAATGATCATGTAGTACATTACAATAAAAAAACTACAAAACAGACATTTCTCACTTAGAAATATTTATGCCAAGAACATGATTAATCTTGGATCTGTATCATATCATATTATTATATGGATGGTAGAGCAAAAAGTCCATCAACTTCAAAATGAATCCATTCATTCACTGGATGGATGTTCATTTAAAGAACACTCCTTTGTAACATAACAGAAATATTATGTGGATGTCACTCACACCACTTAAACCATCATCTCCAGTACCTGTATTTCATCCAAGTTGCTAAAGCCAAACAAGGTAGGATTTCAAATGCATGAATTCTTATTGCATGGATTGTTTCATGTTGAACTTAGACGAGGACAATTAAAACTTTTAAAACATAAAATGACAGATAAATGGCTGTAATCAATATCACAAAATAATCATATTCACAGTCCCCTGTCCATCCTCAGTAGTCAGCCATCTTGACACAGTTTGAAAAGATCACAATTTACGGTGAGAGTCTCGTGATATCTGGAAGTCGAGCAAATTGAAATGAATGGCGTATGTGAAAAATCTGGGCTTAAGCATGGGTTTTGATCACTGGATTTTTCCAAAATTGTTATAAAATTGTTATGGCCATTGTCAGGAAAGGAAGATTAAAGGTTGGTAAATCCAAGAAAAATGTCATTAAATAATTCGTTAAATATGAATTTTGCTGCCAAACCCCTCTTTTGTGTGCCTTTAATGTATGTATTACAAAACAGTGGAACTGAGTGACCATTGCCTCACATCACACTCAGAGTCAAGTCTGCAAACTGAGACAACTAACTATTCTCTCTCTCTCTCTCTCTCGTGCCATGGTTGATTTGAGCCTCAGTGACCTATGATACCAGTTTCAGTGTCCGATTCATTTCTGTATCCCATATTTTTCTTTGTATGTTCATTTCTGAGTTTTTTTCAGTTGGTTTAGAAACAGGAGTCTTTGTCAGCCTCTAGTTTTTTTCCAAGGAATCTTTCTAGCAAGGATGAGATCCTCGAGTTAACCTTTTCTAATGACATGGCTGGTGAATTTTGTCTCCCCTTTATAATTATCAGGAGTTGTTGGTCTTATCCAACTCACTTGAGAACTGAGATAGTACATGAGCATTATATGAAATATGCAGCATTCGACAGTAAAACTACATCTTTGCAGCCTCTGTTATTTGTCGTTGCAGCCGAGTGTCCATGCCTCACTACCATACCAAAGTACAGACCATACAAACCATCAGAGAAGTCTAATTTTTAGGACCCTCTATATTCCCTGATCCTTCAATATTGCAGAGATTTGATAAAGACTAGTTTTTACCATTACTATTTGTCTTCTGATCAACTTTTCACACCTTCCATCTAACATCAATTGACCTGAGGTAATTGACAAAATGGACTTGTTCAATCAGGATTCCATACTAGATGACATGTTGGAGGTTGACTTTCTTTGGAGATAACCATACTACAGGTCTTCTTGTAGTTAATTCCCAGTCCTTTGAAACAGGCATCCCAAACCAGATCTAGGAGTCTTTGAGGCTTTCCTTGCTGTCAGCTATAAGTGTGGTATTGTCGGCATATCTGATTTTCTTGATGCACGTTCCACTGCTCAGTACACTGTCTTAAGAATAAGTATATGTCCTCAAGTTGTTGGAGTATATGCTCACTATAAAGATTGAAAATATCAGGGCTCATCACACACCCCCGTCACACACCATGGTTGATTTCAGTCCATTCAGTAAGGCCGTTCGGCAGTTTGATTGAACCCTTTTGTTGGTTGTAGAGATTACAAATGACCAAGTCGTCCTTGCCATCTAGTCCAATGCCATTGAGGCAACTATTAATATTATTTTATTAAGGATGGGAACATTGATTCTAACAGCAGCACCTTACCTAGTCTGTTCTTTGTCTTCTCCAACTCTTCTATCCTGCTGCTGATGACGGCATAGAAAGTGAACAGGACTGTCACAGCCACAGCGGCCGCCAGGAGTATTTGTTTTCCTTGCATTCCAAAGCGAAGGAAGCGCATCACATAGCAGACTGCAACCTGCTGAAAGAGGCAGCTAAGCAGATAAAAACTTCTCCGCCCAGGTCCAGACAAAGAAAGTGAAGGCCAAAAGCTAACTATCACGAATGGAAGACTCTAAGCGATCTATTTTCACAGGATGGACTTGTACGTTTCCCTGTCCAAGAATCTCTTTATCGCAGAAAGGAAAAAACCTGGTATGCGAATGGAGCAATTAGCCTGAGTGAAACAAGATAAGACATTTTAAAATTAACCTGAAAACAACGATAGTGAAACTCGATAGAGAAAAAATTAATGTTCGAAAACGCATTCATTTTACGTAATTATGTGATTGCTAAATATATCGCATATGTAAAGTTAATACAAATTAAAAACTTTTCATGTTAAATTTTATCTTTGCACATGTAAATTAAAATTATAAAACAGAGTATATTTTTAAATCTTTAAATGTGTTTCATTATTTCCTCCCAGGCAATTTTTGAAAATCCTGAAAGCATTTTTTTCTGCTATTTTTACACACACACACACACACACACACACACACACACACACACACACACACACTCCAGTGTTTATTTTTTAAACACTGGCATCTTTAATATGTGACTTTTAACTCTCATCCACCTGAGGCTCTGTTCATTTTCTGTATTTCCACATAAGCAGTACCATTATTATTTATGTCTTTAAACATTATGTAATATTATTTTATGCACTGTCACCATTTTTCACATATTGGGATTTTCATTATGTGAATTTGAACTCTCATGGTCCTGAAACTGTAGCCTAATCTTATTGACCATGTTACCTGTTGTGCATGATTAAATTTTAGTGTTGATTGACTTGTGCTGTTATAAGCATTATTTCTTATTGCATCAATATGGCCTATTTTCTGAATCTTTATTTTCTGCTTTTGTCAGTACATTTGACAGATTTGCTGCCTTGTTTTCACATTGAACTTTATATTTTTGCGTCTACATCTGTAGCGGTGTTTTAAAGGGTCATGAAGTTACCAGTCTTTGAGATAGCGATATGTGGCACTTAACCAACTTTTACATAGGCTGAAAATAATTTTGATTGATTGACAACCCTGCCTCTGATTGAAAGCAAGCTCGAATAAATCAACCAAAACTGACTGCGTTGTGTCTGGCGTGGGTACTCTGTTTTCGTGGTTCCCTATATAATTGCAGTGATTTGTTAATCTGGCAACACATGTCGCTACAGATTAGATGCAGATGGAACGGTATCAAGGACGGATCAAGGATTATTTGAAGACTTCAGAAGGGGAGGGGGGTCCGGTTTTTTAGGAAAGAGGCCCGCTGAAGGGCACCGAAAATTTTTGGCATTTTAGAGGGCGAACGGTGCCATTTTTCTACGGTCTAGACAGACAAATTTCTAACGTATTCAAAGCATGTTTAATATTAGAAACATTGGTTCTTTACGAAAACATTTAACTGATTCTACTACAGCAACAGTAATACATGCCCTGGTTACATCAAGACTTGACTACTGCAACTCCACTTTAATATGGATCGTCGGAGGAACAAACCAAACGGCTACGTGTACAAAACATATCTGCTCGCCTTCTGACCCGCACTTCAAAAGACAACCACATCACCCCTGTTTTAATGATGTTGCACTGGCTCCATGTGCGAGCACGCATTTTATTATAACTTTTAACGTTTGTACATGCAGCATTTTATAACTTGCACCCTCCCATTTAAATGAGCTAGTTTCATATTATACACCATCACGAAATCTTAGATCAGGTGACCACTTTCTTTTTACGGCTTGTAAGGCAAGATTGGTGTCATGTGGTGACAAAGCTTTTAAAATTGCAGCACCTAGAGAATGGAATAATTTACCCATCAATCTTAGACAAATTGTAGACTCTGGACATTTTAAAAAGGAACTTAAAACCTACCCTTTTAAGCAATATTATTTTTAAATTCTTGTAAGAACACTTTTTACGAATAATTGTTTCTTAGTTCATAGTTTAAATTTTCACCTCTTATCCATTTTTTACCTTTAACTTTTTTTCTGCTATCATTTTCCTTCTACTCATCTTATATCCATTAGTGATTTTTTTCTTTTAATTGTGAATTTTATAAATTCTGTAAAGTCTATTGAACATGTACGTTGGATTTTAGACTATAAATAAATATTATTATTATTATTACTAGAACTATGATTAAGCTAGTCAAAATTTTAATATCAAGAGAGGAGTATTGGTGTGATTTATTTTTCAGAAACCGAAGGGGGGGGGGGGCGGGCAGGACCCCCCTGACTCCCCGGCTAGCACAAAATTCATGCGTTGTACTGGTTGTGCTTACGCACGGCAGGAAAGGTCTCAAAAAGTGCTAACTTTCGACCAGTTTTGCACTCCCACAGAAACAAAAAATAATGATAATAAAATGAAATAGAAAAATTATTTTAAAAAAAGTAGAAGTATTGTTCTCTGCAAAAATTGCCCCTATTCATGAGAAGACGCGTTACTGTCTACCATTAAAAGACCCAGTTCAATAGAAAATGGAACTACTTTTTATATCAACCCTGTATCAATTTCTGATTCCCCATCGAGTAAATTCTGAATCATTCTTACGAATATATAGAGATTAAAATAGATTAAAATAAAGGAAGAGAGAGAGAGAAAGGTTAAACGATGAGAATGGAACTATACGGCATTTCGGTAGGGCCTACTGAGTTTACATGTGAATGACCCTTAAATCGGGGCTTAAGTAAGCTCAGTATCTGTGGGTATTTCTAAGGCCAAATTTGGGACAAAGGAAGCGAAGATATGAAGTTTTTGTTTTCTTTTTATTCACGAAAATTAATACAGGACATTCACAACACAATGAGGGACAAAAACACCTTCCACACACCATTCACATACTGCAAAAAAGTTCTTACAAATGCTGATTAAAAAATACATTTAGAATTTTTTTAATAAAAGAATCTTAGTAGGCCTGGGCTATGACAAATGTTCTTTTCTATTCATATAATATTTTTTCTATACTTTCACATTTTTTTCTTAGATCATCTGCCTTTTGAGGACTCAGTATATATAAAGACTGAAAATCTATTTTCTTTTGCTTTTCCAAAACTTTTTGCAGGCATTCCAGAGAAATGTATGATATGAAGTTGCCTCGTACACAATTTTTTGAGTGCACTTCTTTTGTTTACGTACTAAAAGAGAGGAATGTCAAGACTCGCCTACCGCCCCCGGTTCCTCTGTTTAAACCCCTTTGACTTATCTGCTGGCAAACCGACTTTTCTCGACCTGAGTTCAAAAACTACGGAAGATTTTTTACCTAATCTGGGTCATAGAAACAAGTTAAAGATGTTTCTCTATGATAGATTAGTTGAAAAAATTACCGAGAGAAAAAAGCTTCATTTTTAGTGTCACTTGCGGTATGAAGCATTAATATACTGCACGTAGAATATTAATTGCAAAAGGCATGCCAAAAAATCTATTTCATTATAATATGCTCCTTTGGACAAAAAATTCATAGAATGTACTAGATGAGGCAAAGCAAAGATGATGTTGTTAATGCTGTATTAATTTTGTTTTTATTTAAAAATAGAGTAGAATAAATTAGATAAAAAAGTATGTTTTCAAGTAAATATTCGATCAGTAACTCTTATACGGCGTAGCAACCATTTTATATATAATGAAAAGATAATTTTTTACCAATCTGATGAAAAAATATTGAACGAACAACTTCAATAGATTTAACCAAGAATTTCAAGTCTTTGATTAAACCAGCCCGACTTATTCCACTATTAGTTATTCATTTTCACACGTTATTAAAATCTGGAGTTTTTTATACTTATGAAATACTAACAATATATCGCAGATTAAAGCTCGAAAGATTGTTAACGCATTGAATAAAATTGTTTTCAGTTTTAATTTGGCAATTTTAATTGTGCAGTTTATTTAAAAACAGCAGTTTTCACGCACGCTCCTGTCAATATACAGAGACGGCTACTTATTGCCCCGGTCCTTTATAAGGAACGAACAAAACTGGTCCTTTTTAATTTTACCTGGCCACTAGCATCATTATCTCGGCATTTTTTCTCTCCGTAGCTCATGAAAAAATGAAAGGTTTTACTTTTTATACCATTCGTTTTTTAAAAATGACCCAAAAATATTCATTGGGTGTAAAAGAACATTAGTATGATTAAAGTAATATGTTCAGTTCGTATATGAAGTTCCGATTTCGTACGAGCACCAAAGGAAGGATTATGGAGCAACAAACATCGACAACAACGTTAATTAATGTATAATATAATTAATCTATATAGTAATTTTAAATCATATCCAGAAAAAGAATGACAACTGATTTTTAGTACAATTAAAAACGCCTGTGGAAGAACCCGGGACTCTTAGATAAATAAATAAAATAAAATGCCCCTACCTCCAGAATGTTACGACATGTATTGTTATAGACAGGTATGAATCAAATTCAAACAGGCTCATTCAACTTTGATAGAAGCTGTCAAGCGCACACGACTATGAATGACAGTTTTTTAAATAAACGTCAAACACAATTACTACACTCCTCTCTCCGAACATGTAAAACTCCCATATCCTTTGATTGACAAGATGCCAATCAAATTCATTAGTTTTGATAGTTGCTGTCAAGTAATAACAGCTTGATTGGCAGGTTATATAAACAAACGTCAATCACAGTCATTACACAGTGGATCACTCTAGTCGTCGAACACGTTTAGTTCAAGCTTGCTACATCCTTTGATTGACAAGTTGCCAATCAAATTCAGTTAGTTTTAATAAGTTTTGTCAAGTAATAGCAGCTTGATTGGCAGGTTATATAAACAAATGTCAATCATCGCGCATTGTGATTTTTCTCGCTGTGAAACAGTGAGTACGCCGAAAGAGAGCGCTAAAATCTGAAGTTAGTAATAAACTTGCAAAATATTTCAAGAGACTATATACAGCATGTTTCCAAAAATAGTTCTCTTTCTGAACCCTTCAGCGTGTCTAATACGAAACTCTAGATTACAAACTATTTTGTAAAAAAAGAAGAATTTAGCAAAAGAAACCAATTTAAAAACAGATTCAAGTAAAGAAATATGACATTTGACGTTATTTTGGAGGTAGCACATGGATCACTTCAAAATTAGTACAACTATGTGCCCCAGTATCTATGTGCGTGGAAGAAAGAGGAATAAATGTTTTTGCATTATGTGTGGAATATTGACAGATTCTTTTACTGTCAAAGTCTACTTTCTGCAAAATAATAAATAAATAAAACGGTACTAATTCATCTTCATTAAAGGTGAGATTCGTGTTGTAGTTGAGATAAGTGGTTTAATTTTTGCGGGGCTAATTGTTAGCAAAGACCTGTAATAATAAGTGGATGGGAAACAAAAATATAACTGTAAACAAAAATATTACTATCCTATTTAACAAACAAAACACTACTTCGCTCTTGTAACTATATTGTTAGTTTATTTTACTGCAGTAAAGCGTGGATAATATAGTTCAAAACGCCCTCACAGTGCCGTTGTTTTTGCGACTTCTGCTGCTGGGGTTAGGTGATGGGGCGAGGACAGGGGCGGATCCAGGATTATTAGAAGGGGGGGGGGGTCCGGAACGACAGGCCTCGGATACGANAAGGGGGGGGGGGTCCGGAACGACAGGCCTCGGATGCGAAACCGACCATCGCCCCCTTGGTGTGGGGTTTGGGGCTTGCTCAACGGCCCCGACAAAAATGGTGTTTTGGAGAGCAAACAGTGCCCTTTGGTATGCTTTAGAACTATGATTTAGCTAGTCAAAATTCTCATTTCATGAGGGGAATATTGGTGTGATTAAATTTTCAGAAACCGAAGGGGGGTGGGGGTGGGGGGGTCACGATCCCCTGACCCTACCCCGTCTTAATCCGCCACTGGGTATAATGATCGATGCGAAAATGCCTTCAGTCCGTTTTGACGCTTTCCCTGTACGCACATCTACTATAATGGATAGGATTCGAAATAACCAACACCGGATAACTTAAAGATGCATACAAAGTCAATTTTTTGTCACAAAAACCAACCAAATGCCAGCATATAGTTACAAGTAGAGTATAACTAAGAGAATTACCAAAAGGCATTGTTTAATTTTACCCCAAAGTGATGTTTGAACAAATTTTTCTGCTGGCATTCTAAGCTGTATGTCAATGGGGCAGGAAAGTAGGTCACGGAAGTAGGTTAAATTTACAACCATAAATTTAAAGAAAGGAGCAGTCTAAAGGTCTTTTATGGCCGATCGAGTGATCTATTCAGTTTATCCCTTGGCATGTCGAAATTATTTGAGTCATATAAGAATCTAGTAGAAGTGGTTTACATGTGTTACTGGGAATCCACACTCCACCGATGCTCGGTTCGTATGTACCTTTAA
>NW_019775488.1:108413-121713 GCF_001039355.2 Lingula anatina | reverse complement strand
GTATAACTAAGAGAATTACCAAAAGGCATTGTTTAATTTTACCCCAAAGTGATGTTTGAACAAATTTTTCTGCTGGCATTCTAAGCTGTATGTCAATGGGGCAGGAAAGTAGGTCACGGAAGTAGGTTAAATTTACAACCATAAATTTAAAGAAAGGAGCAGTCTAAAGGTCTTTTATGGCCGATCGAGTGATCTATTCAGTTTATCCCTTGGCATGTCGAAATTATTTGAGTCATATAAGAATCTAGTAGAAGTGGTTTACATGTGTTACTGGGAATCCACACTCCACCGATGCTCGGTTCGTATGTACCTTTAAAATAATCATCCAAAAACCACGTACATTACGGAGCGTACAGACAATTCCGTTTTTCCTCTGGTTTTTAATGAACTAAATTAGATGGTGCAAAAAAGACTATTCTACTGAATCAGATATAGAGGGTGAAAAAGAAACTGAGACGTCCCTGGGGTCTAGACAATCCAGGTTAACGATTCTGTAATAATAGGTTGTGTTTGTTTGTCTTTTTTAATGTGCTCTATAACAAGAAAGGCAGTCAAAGTTAGGGTCGGTCGCACTTTTTATGGTGGGGATTGATTGTCAAATTTACAGATTTCTGCCATGAAATAAAATTTTGGGTTTTTTAGGGGTCAGATGTAAGTTTTCTCTAAATTCAGGCCAGGCTCTCATTATTTAGCAAGCTAATCAATTCTTTGGTCTAATGGTTAGTATCATATTCGTACATTTTCATTTAAACGACCCCGCAGCTTTGATAACTGGTATTATAATTTCTCAAAACAAAGAAAGGAATAAGAAAATAAATACAAGCGGGCGAAGGTTTACTGTATTTGAACCCACAGTGCGGAAAATGATACATTGGAGTGGGGCGCTTTGCTTGATTTCACTGATTAAATATCGTATTAACCGATTTTTCGTAGGGCCAAGAACATCTCTTGTCTGTAAAAAGCTTTTTTTCCGGAATCTGCTACCGCATAACATAAAAAAATGCTTTAAAATAATTTAGAAGAGCAATGCTAGTAGAGAATTATATGACTAAAAACTGAAAGAAAAGTATTTCTATTCATCATCATGTTCAGTTGAAGACAACATATGGAAGAAAGAAAATATCATCAAATCTTATAAGACAAAAACAGACATGGCGGCAAATCATTTATTCTATGTTCATACAGTACTACATATCATGTAAACCTACTGTCACACAGGTGCATGTTGAGAACTAGTAACTCTCGGTGTTTTAGAAGCAAATCTTATATTCTTGCGTAATCGTGTTTACCCAATACATTCTTGAACTGGCCTGGTCCCAGGTCTGAATTACAATGCACTTCGTTATGATAACAGATAGGTGCATGAAGGGTACTTAAGGCAAAGTGGTGTCATTGAACAATACATGTAGCAATAAACAAGTTAATTATTTAATATAAATAATATGCCTTATAACAGTTTATGAACACCCCACAGTCCTACATCAAATAACACTAATTAATGTCATTAATGACTAGCACCCTCATCTTACAAAGATAAAATTGAAACTTAGATAGAAGATAACACAAGTAACCTTGAGAAAATGTCGTTTACGTTTCTACTTTTACTAATTATGACGTAGCGTAAGTCGAAAAAGTAATAGACTAGGATCCCAACAGTAGAATAGCCATTTTGAAAGAATATTTTATCCATTGATCCGACGCGAAGGTCAACTTTCTAAATATGATGTAATCAACATAAATATTTTTCAAAGTAAAGGTGAACTAAAGCCGTGGTATTTCTATAAAATACAATCATTATTATCTTCTACAAAAACATAAGAATTTAGAACAATATTCAAATTACTTACTACTAGTACTATTTTTGCATAGCCTAAGATTTTTATTGAAAGAAAGATAACATTCCAAGTCAAACTATACAGCCAAAAATTTATATCTCAGTTGGACGTTGTTGCTACAGTCTTCGCCATCATTGCATGTTGTAAAATAAGAAAGCATTTAAAGACATTTTTCTTACATCCTCAGGCAATTCATCCAACGATATTATAAAAAAAAAAAATTACAGGGGTTATGTGTTAAAATACGATGGTTTAAATTATAAGCAATTAAGAGGATTTAAAACTATACTCATAACAAACTTCTTCCTTTACTGAAGTTAACCATTCGTCATGTACAGAAGCTTGCATATGAGTCATACTGACTGTACCATCATCATCTATCCTAATTCCTCGTCTGTCACCTCTGTGTACCATTATTGAAAGCATACATCATTTAACCTTGTGCTAATAGAGGAGTCCATATATATATATATAGATGTATTGTCAAAAATAAGCATATCTTCGTCCGGTATGAGCAAAAACTCACTTCCACCACCTGACACACCCAAAATCATTTGTCGCTTGAATGTTTTCCCCCTTTTCTCCACGTGCTTCATGGATTTGATAACACGAGCATTATTTCTATGAAGGGGTACCCCATTCTCTCCTACATTTTCATTCGGGCTGTGACTGTTAGTATTGTTGAAAGGTATATAAATATATATTTCGTTTTTTTATTCCACTTCTATACACAAATATTCCTTGACATCGTTATACTTTATATTAAGTTCAGTTTTAGGCGAAGTGAAATTATTTCTATCAGGTTCATTATTAGATGTAACATCTGCTGTGATACTGGAGCTACTGCTTTTGACGTTGGGAGAGCTAAAATTTAATGCCTGAAGTGAAATATAGTGGTGTTCTGTGAGATGTCCGAGAATAATCATATTGGGTTGATTGACATCACCATTTTCAGCCGTGGAATGCAAAAACTGAGTTGCTTCTTCGCCTAAATAGGCACCACTATTAGGCCTATATCCACACCGTACAGTGAGGAAGCTGCCTGCAGTACAATATGGTCACCCCAGGATGTTCCTGCCATACCCTGGAGATAACCATTCTAGTCATTACCGGGTATGAAATTACTGTAATTCGCCCCATGTGCATTAGTGGGATGGATAAAAAGTTAACAATTTGTCCTCTAACGTCCCTGTGGGTGTACTTTGTTTTTTCATTAAATTGAGTTGGTGGGCTAAGCAGCGTAAAAAGCAATTTCCATCTTTTGGAGTTTCAGTGACCTCCACTAACCCCATGCTCAGAGCATTTCTTACTAAACAGTTATATATACTTTGCGATACTGGGTCTTGATGTTGTTCTAATAACCTCAGCTCTTCCCAAATGTCTTTTGAGTGATAGTAACATTTATCAAGTCCATGTTATTTTGGCAAATTCGTTTTTTTAGCACGACAGTTTCTGTAAAGGCATATGACAGATCCTAGCTTGACTTTTTTCTGCCGCTGTTGTTCGATATCTCTACTTAATGATGGTTTGTGGTCCACACGGTACCAAACTGGCTTCTCGTTGTCTAACTTTATTTTCTAACGATGGGTTTTATAATCAGCAGAAACAACGGTACATTGCGCCACCCTCGGTGTACAAAAGCCTTGTCCTCCTCTTTGCACTCTTCTGTCTTTTCGTTCCACAGCATCAAGTACAGAATCCCTTACTTGATAGTTTCGTTTGATTATCTGTTCTGCAAAAATTTCACTACTTTTTTTGCTTGGCTTCTTATTTTATGTACAGAATTCTCATAAGTTATAAAGTCATCCTCGGTAGGATAGAAATCCTCCTCCTCGCATTCACAGTATTTTTCAGCTTCGTTTGTGGAAACCCGATTACTGGCTCATTGGAATATCATTTTTTGGCGAGTAAATTTTCTACAAAATATTGATTTTCTCTCTTACTATTTTAAATCCGAAACTGAGGTGTCACTCCATGTCCAGACAGGTGTGTTACCTAATTACCACACAACTCTCGGAACAATTGATGCATGCAGTTGCATGTTCTGTGGTCAGAAATGTGAGGGTCGTCTTTTCGGCAATGTCTGATCTAGTATAAAAACGCATGGGTTTTGTCAATCTTTGGAGTGTATTTCAAGAAGCAACAAAGGGATCCCCCTGAAACTTGACAGGTACCTTAAAGAAGATATGGTTCGACAGCTAAGCAACGCAGCTTACTATGGGATTCTTGCTCTCAGAGAAAATGGCCATAAATGAGCAGCTATTGCCAGGCAATTCAACATTTATCAGGGGACAGTTAGTAAAGTCCTCCAAAAGGAACGCTACAACAAGCGCACCTACTCCAAGACGATTAGGCACCCCATATCGAGCTCGCAGAATCACTGCTTTTCTTCAAAACCAAGGGGTTCAGCAACTGCCCTGGCCTGCAAACTCCCCAGGCCTGCAAACTCCCCAGATACGAATCCAAATCTGAAAATCTGTGGGCGGAAGTAATTCGCAGAATTAATTGCTGAAGTCACCAGCCTGGGAATCGTAAAGAATTACGACAGGCAAATATCACTGCGTGGAATGATATCCCCATCCAAACTCTGAAAAACTTGTCACAGGGTATGTCATGTAGGGTGAGGGCGCTGCAAGCGGCTGCTGGAGGTCATACCCGCTGTTGATTACTTTTCATGATTTACTGTAATGAGTTCTTTGCCTGTGTAGCATATCACTGTCCGGAGGCTATCATTTTCTTTAATATCTTAGCTTAAAAATAATACTAACATCAAACTGTTGATATGGTTTTCTGGGGGTGTTCTTTTATTTTGAATGACATCTTATGTCAGGTTTGATATTATTGACCAAAATATCTTACAATAGAAAACTGGATATTTTTATCACTCATCGATATACTTTTTTGATAAATAAAGCCAAAAATATTAATCTGCACTCAAAAATAACAATCATAAAAATATTCCATACTTAAAAGTATTAACCCTGTAAGTTTAATCTCTGGATCACTATAGTTCGTGACGTTCCAGTGAACCTTTCGGAAATTCATATGTAAAACTCGCGGGAATAAACGAATCCATATAAAAATAAGAGCTTATACTAACTTGGAACGGGATAAATTACGCACCATCATGTGGGTGAGTAATGAGTCCCCCCCAACACACACACACACACACACACACACACACACACTCTTCCATGAATGTCTTTAGTCGCTTGGTCTCTAACAAGTTTCTTACCGGTCGCAAGCATTCAAAAAGATGTTGCTGGAAGGTTGCAAGCGACCGCAATAAAATAGGCGTAGGATGGTGGCCAATTTGGATGTAGACTATTTTTTCATATTTTGTCATGCCTGCCTTCTATAATATGATACAATGATCACAAATCATAAAATCTTGGTATAAGAATACATAAGATGCATTTTGGCAAAAAAAAAAAAAAACGAATAGCGGCGCGACTAGATATTTACCAGACGTTCTTTTAGAAACCTTTTTGCGAGTTGTAGCAACTAGTCGCCAGAGATCATTGCAAGTCGCAAATCTGCAGTACATAAGCATTAAAACTGAAAGGTTATCAGACATGCAGCGGCCTGTGATGTTATATATTAATAATTTATCTAGTGATAAATCGGATGTTAATTTTTAGGATTTATAAAATGGCACAAGTAGGTATAAAGCTGAAGAACAATTTTTATCACGTGGTGATTTAGAATATTTGAACAAGTAGTGTGAACAAATACTAAAAATGCAGAGTATATGCTGCTTTAAAATTGTGAACTTTAAAAAGGCCGTCACTGTGAATACATATGCAATGTGGGCAAATTTAATTATATTGTGAAATCAGTTCTGAAATGAGGTAAGATATGACAAATTTCTTCTACAATGATCCCAGACAGCAATATGATGATTACGGCATCTTTTGCAACAGGTTTTGGGTGGAATGTCAAAATTTAATATATGGACATAACGAGGTCATCAGTGCCTCTTGTGAAATGGCGTGCACATAAGACGCTTGCTTCGATTTTAATGGCCCCTTCTGGTTGCCATGGTAACAAATGTATGTTTCTTGGTACCAGGCTTTTGCAGCTCCAAGCAGAATAAACTATTTTCTAGATTATAAAAGAATATTAATATTTCATTTATGAATATTCGCTTCTCTTGTCCTCTGGCACACACACAGATTCTTTAATCAGCATTAAGAAGCACTCCTCCCACCACTTTGGCAATTGAGATTAAACAATGGATTCTTAAATAGAAACTACTCAAAATTCAAGAACTTATTTAAACTACTGCACAGAATCCTGTACAATGGATGTTGTTTGAATAACATTTTTGTTTTGAGTTTGCATCTGGGCAAGAATACTTCTTGCAACAATCAATGATAACAAAACAGTAAGCATTCTGAGAGAAATTTATTCATTTCTTTTTATCATCAAGCAATTCACAAATAAATAAGGTAAAAAAAATGATGAGCACATATTCATGGAGGGTTGAAATAAAAAAAAGTTAACTATGAAGGAAACTTTACAATGGCACAAGAGCTTCATGGAAAGTACCCTAAAAATCATTAGCCTAATAAGGAAAGCCGACTACAGTACGGCTAAATTTCAAGTTTGTACAGTGTATTGCCATGGAACTGATAAATAATCACCATACCAAAAAAATCAGTGAAACTCTGTTTTAAGCTTGAAAATATTTGAAAGCTCCTCCCCTTGGAAAAGCCTTTCCAAATTTTAGGACATCTGCATTTCTAGTGACACTTAAAAGGGAAGGGTTAAAATAACAAGTGTGGAAAGTGACCATGAACAGTGGCGGATCCAGAGATGTTTTCTGACAGTCTTCCAAATTATCTTTATTGATCCATCCTCCATTTTTGACCGTTTTCCTACAGAAAAAATTATATAAGCGTCAACGTAAACTTGAAAATCTGACCGTCTCCTGGAAGACCCAGAAGATGGCCTAAATCCACCCCAGATAAAACAGTTGTGGTTTAGGACAATTTTGAAAAAAATATTTAAGCTAAACTCTTGAAGTGGTACAAGAGCACCAGGTCAAACACTGGCCAGCCTCCTCACTGGGATTGTGGCATGCACCAGCAAGTCTCACAGAGTGTTGCCACACCAATCACAAATGCTCATTTTTATGGTACCATACATAGACATATGGGACAGTTCAAACAGCCATCTAACATACATTTGAAGTGCGGTGCTGATGTTCAGACATGAAAAGCAGGCATGCACGGAATTTTAAAAATGAAGAAGTTGGCTGGAACTCAGCAATGTCTCAAACATCCATAAACCTCTGTAATTTCTGACATAACACGTATGGGTGTCCCAGTTTCACAATCGGTAACATAGATCTTGCAGTCACCTGCACTGCCAGTAGCAATCAGATCCCACTACAACATACATGAGCAGTTGAGAGAAGCATAGACTGTCTAACTCAGTTTGCCAACTACTGCCTAAACATATATATATATATATATATATGGTTTTATGACAGTTCCATACCAGTCCATTAACATCTAGGTCCATTACATTTTCTCTAATGACATCTACTCTGATGAAATGTCTCAACCCAAGATAGTCATTAGCTAATGTGTTAACCTCTTTGTACTTAGTGTAAAACAACCTTGAACTATATCTGTACCAAAATGATGACTTTTTTTGCTCAGTTGTGCACATCATGAGCATTTATAAATAAAAAATGGTGGTGACTTGCATCTTACACTCTGACACAATCTAAATAATCTTAAATAAATCAAGCAAGTTGTCATCCCTAATCACATATATCATAATCAAGATCCATTAATGGCTATGAAAAAAGCTGAAAGTCAAAAAACCAAAGGTAGAATTGATCTTTCTCTGATGGGTTTCGGCTTCCCATAATTTATGAAAAAAGACATAATTCGTGTTTCTGAACAACCAATGAAAATCTAATGGAGGCATCTTTTAAAAATAGACAAAGAGTGTATGTCTGACTGCAAAAAGCATTTATGTAAACAAGTGATCTTTGCCGGCTGAATCTGAATAAACAATGGGTCTACTTTGACCACTGAGGGTGATGAACATGCACTAATTAACACAGAGTTTTTCTTTTGATGTAAAACTGCTTAGGAAGCATGCACTGCACCTCAGTTACAAGGCTTGGAAGAGCAGCATCAAGGTAGAGAATTAATAAATTCTGAATAATATTTTGCACAACAGTACGTAGAAGCAATCCAACTTGTTTTCAGTGTAATTCAAATGTTAGTTATGAGGGGAAATTCTCTCCACTTGAGATTTTACCCATATAGCTAAAATCTTGACAATCTAGTTTTGTATGACAACATGTACAGCCATGAGTCTTGATTTGAGTGGTCAGTATATAATTATCACTAACACACCTTTAGTTCAAAGACATTTTTCATTATTATTATTATTTTTTGAAGTTAAGTGACCTTTTTTACACCAGAAAGTTACTTTCTTTACAATCTAATTTGTAAAAGAAATATAAATTACCATATGAAGGTAAGTATTGTGACCTTAGATTTTTTTGTACCTAGACACATATGATATATTTAATTTAGAAGTGCAAATACTCAGTAGTCCATTATAGCATATAAGGTTATATCCAATGAGTGCACACATTAAATGACTGGTAGTGCCCAGCAAGTGACATTCCTGTCTGCACTGGTGCTGACAAATGCTAGCTGTGATGGATGCCATCTGCACTGTATCACCTTGTCCTTGTGTTCTGCCACAGCCACAGAGGGGAGCGGCTGCAGGAGATCACCTGGGTAGAAAACAAACAAAAACAGGACCATCAGCATGGAAAACTACTTACAACACTGTCTGTATGAAACATCTTTATGAAACAAGCACCATTATGCATCAACTTGAGCAACTTTAGGCATTCTATTAGTTAAAGTAGAGTTGAGAGTGACCTGACATAAAATATTACACTTTAACATCACCTTGGTCTTGTCAATGAAGTAAACTTCAGGTGCAGTTGAGACTAAAGCAACATGGTTAAATGACAAAATACTCACATAACAAACAGAGCCTTTAAAACCTTTAACTAAACCAATTAATGCTTTATCAATGAAATAGTTTTTTTTCTCTTATGTGAACATAATGCTTTCATTCACCTCTCAGATCTGTCAACATAATCTTCTGGTCATAGGAGCCTGTCAGGAGGTAGTAAGCATTCATGTGATCAAACCTTGCAGTTCGCACCTCTCCCACATGAGGTTTAAATGTCTGCACCATCCTAGCACCTCGCACATCATACATCATTACTGTGGAGTCCTCGTGTCCTGATGCCATGAGACGCCCTGTACCCTCCACACAGACAGAGGCAAATGCACTCCCTGGGCTAGGAGACTGAACTATACTGATGGGAGAGGACATTCTGAGGTCCCAGAACCGAGCTGTTTTATCCTGTGAACCACTGACAAACATGTAGCCTACACCCCATGTGTGGAGAGAGTAGATATGACCTGGAAATAAAAATGGAAAGAACATCAAACCTATAGTAAATAATGGAATGTAAAACGCATATTTTTAAAAGGATGCAAAAGCTACCTATATTTAAGGAGTAGAGTATGGAATGTAATCTTTGTTTTTTCACCAGGTGAAAAGACACAGCACAAATGGGTGCCCCAGTATGACATTCACCTGTGTGTCCAGACATGANGAATTGATTGTCAAATTTACAGATTTCGGGCATGAAATAAAATTTTGGGATTTTTTAGGGGTCAGATGTAAGTTTTCTCTAAATTCAGGCCAGGCTCTCATTATTTAGCAAGCTAATCAATTCTTTGGTCTAATGGTTAGTATCATATTCGTACATTTTCATTTAAACGACCCCGCAGCTTTGATAACTAGTATTATAATTTCTCAAACCAAAGAAAGTAATAAGAAAATAAATACAAGCGGGCGAAGGTTTACTGTATTTGAACCCACAGTGCGGAAAATGATACATTGGAGTGGGGCGCTTTTCTTGATTTCACTGATTAAATATCGTATTAACCGATTTTTCGTAGGGCTAAGAACATCTCTTGTCTGTAAAAAGCTTTTTTTCCGGAATCTGCTACCGTATAACATAAAAACTGCTTTAAAATAATTTAGAAGAGCAATGCTAGTAGAGAATTATATGACTAAAAACGGAAAGAAAAGTATTTCTATTCATCATCATGTTCAGTTGAAGACAACATACGGAAGTAAGAAAATATCATCAAATCTTATAAGACAAAAACAGACATGGCGGCAAATCATTTATTCTGTATTCATACAGTACTACATATCATGTAAACCTACTGTCACACAGGTGCATGTTGAGAACTAGTAACTCTCGGTGTTTTAGAAGCAAATCTTATATTCTTGCGTAATCGTGTTTACCCAATACATTCTTGAACTGGCCTGGTCCCAGGTCTGAATTACAATGCACTTCGTTATGATAACAGATAGGTGCATGAAGGGTACTTAAGGCAAAGTGGTGTCATTGAACAATACATGTAGCAGTAAACAAGTTAATTATTTAATATAAATAATATGCCTTATAACAGTTTATGAACACCCCACAGTCCTACATCAAATAACACTAATTAATGTCATTAATGACTAGCACCCTCATCTTACAAAGATAAAATTGAAACTTAGATAGAAGATAACACAAGTAACCTTGAGAGAATGTCGTTTACGTTTCTACTTTTACTAATTATGACGTAGCGTAAGTCGAAAAAGTAATAGACTAGGATCCCAACAGTAGAATAGCCATTTTGAAAGAATATTTTATCCATTGATCCGACGCGAAGGTCAACTTTCTAAATATGATGTAATCAACATAAATATTTTTCAAAGTAAAGGTGAACTAAAGCCGTGGTATTTCTATAAAATACAATCATTATTAACTTCTACAAAAACATAAGAATTTTTTGCATAGCCTAAGATTTTTATTGAAAGAAAGATAACATTCCAAGTCAAACTATACAGCCAAAAATTGATATCTCAGTTGGACGTTGTTGCTACAGTCTTCGCCATCATTGCATGTTGCAAAATAAGAAAGCATTTAAAGACATTTTTCTGACATCCACAGTCAATTCATCCAACGATATTATCAAAAAAATTACAGGGGTTATGTGTTAAAATATGATGGTTTAAATTATAAGCAATTAAGAGGATTTAAAAATATTCACAACAAACTTCTTCCTTTACTGAAGTTAACCATTCGTCATGTACAGAAGCTTGCATATGAGTCATACTGACTGTACCATCATCATCTATCCTAATTCCTCGTCTGTCACCTTTGTGTACATAATACAACCAATACTGAAAGCATACATCATTTAACCGTGTGCTAATAGAGGAGTCCATATATATATAGATGTATTGTCAAAAATAAGCATATCTTCGTCCGGTATGAGCAAAAACTCACTTCCACCACCTGACACACCCAAAATCATCTGTCGCTTGAATGTTTTCCCCCTTTTCTCCACGTGCTTCATGGATTTGATAACACGAGCATTATTTCTATGAAGGGGTACCCCATTCTCTCCTACATTTTCATTCGGGCTGTGACTGTTAGTATTGTTGAAAGGTATATAAATATATATTTCGTTTTTTGATTCCACTTCTATACACAAATATTCCTTGACATCGTTATACTTTATATTAAGTTCAGTTTTAGGCGAAGTGAAATTATTTCTACCAGGTTCATTATTAGATGTAACATCTGCTGTGATACTGGAGCTACTGCTTTTGACGTTGGGAGAGCTAAAATTTAATGCCTGAAGTGAAATATAGTGGTGTTCTGCGAGATGTCCGAGAATAATCATATTGGGTTGATTGACATCACCATTTTCAGCCGTGGAATGCAAAAACCGGGATGGTTAGGCTTCTTCGCCTAAGCTAGGCACCACCATTAGACCTATATCCACACCGTACAGTGTCGAAGCTGCCTGCAGTACAATATGGCCACCCCAGGATGTTCCTGCCATACCCTGGAGATACCATCCCAGTCATTACCGGGTACGAAGTTACTGTAATTCACCCCATGTGCATTAGTGGGATGTTTGGATAAAAAGTTAACAATTTGTCCTCTCACGTCCCTGTGGGTGTACTTTGTTTTTTCATTAAATTGAGTTGGTGGGCTAAGCAGCGTAAAAAGCAATTTCCATCTTTTGGAGTTTCAGTGACCTCCACTAACCCCATGCTCAGAGCATTTCTTATTTAACAGTTATACATACTTTGCGATACTGGGTCTTGATGTTGTTCTAATAACCTCAGCTCTTTCCAAATGTCTTTTGAGTGATAGTAACATTTATCAAGTCCATGTTGTGGACAGCATCTATCGCACATTTCATTTTAGCAAATTCGTTTTTTTAGCACGACAGTTTCTGTAAAGGCATATGACAGATTCTAGCTTGGCTTTTTTCTGTCGCTGTTGTTCGATATCTCTACTTAATGATGGTTTGCGGTAAACACGGTACCAAACTGGCTTCTCGTTGTCTAACTTTATTTTCTAACGATGGGTTTCATAATCAGCAGAAACAACGGTACATTGCGCCACCCTCGGTGTACAAAAGCCTTGTCCTCCTCTTTGCACTCTTCTGTCTTTTCGTTCCACAGCAAAAAAAAATAATCGCAAAGGTAAAAAAAAATAATTGCAAAGTTGGTATCAATTCTGTGAGAAAAGGCACTCATGGCCACTAGACAATCATTCAACAATCTGTTTACAAAGGTGTACTGTTTTTAGCCAACTCAGTTCATGCCAAAAAAGCTCACCCTCCCTGAGGGAGCTATCCCCCAGGCCAATTGGCGTGTTGTGTTGAAAAAATGACTGTACTTATGGCAAAATGAACCCACAATTTCTGACTTCTGATTGACCAATAAATAACAGTTAAAATGCACCAGAATGCAGTATTATACATACAGTTTTTAAAATTTATCCACACCCTCCCCCCTCGGGGGCTTCGTCCCCTCGTGTCCGCTTACTGCCCCCCCTGGCATTTTGCTCAGGCTACGGCCCTGGTAGCATATCACTGTCCGGAGGCTATCATTTTCTTTAATATCTTAGCTTAAAAATAATACTAACATCAAACTGTTGATATGGTTTTCTGGGGGTGTTTTTTTATTTTGAATGACATCTCATGTCAGGTTTGATATTATTGACCAAAATATCTTACAATAGAAAACTGGATATTTTTATCACTCATCCATATACTTTTTTTGATAAATAAAGCCAAAAATATTAATCTCGCTCAAAAATAACAATGATAAAAAATATTCCATACTTAAAAGTATTAACCCTGTAAGTTTAATTTCTGGATCACTATAGTTCGTGACGTTCCAGTGAGCCTTTCGGAAGTTCATATGTAAAACTCGCGGGAATACACGAATCCATATAAAAATAAGAGCTTATACTAACTTGGAACGGGATAAATTACGCACCATCATGTGAGTGAGTAATGAGCCCCCCACCTCCCCCC
>NW_019775488.1:55186-108372 GCF_001039355.2 Lingula anatina | reverse complement strand
CCCCCCCCCCCCCCCACACACACACACACACAATCATCCATGAATGTCTTTAGTCGCTTGGTCTCTAACAAGTTTCTTACCGGTCGCAAACATTCAAAAAGATGTTGATGGAAGGTTGCAAGTGACCGCAATAAAATAGGCGTAGGATGGTGGGCAATTTGGATGTAGACTATTTTTTCATATTTTGTCATGCCTGCTTTCTATAATATGATACAATGATCACAAATCATAAAATCTTGGTAAAAGAATACATAAGATGCATTTGTTGGCAAAAAAAAAAAAAAAAAAAAAATGAATAGCGGCGCGACTAGATATTTACCAGGCGTTCTTTTAGAAACCTTTTTGCGAGTTGTAGCAACTAGTCGCCAGAGATCGTTGCAAGTCGCAAATCTGCAGTACATAAGCATTATAACTGAAAGGTTATCAGACATGCAGCGGCCTGTGAAGTTACATATTAATAATTTATCTAGTGATAAATCGGATTTTAATTTTTAGGATTTATAAAATGACACAAGTAGGTATAAAGCAGAAGAACAATTTTTATCACGTGGTGATTTAGAATATTTGAACAAGTAGTGTGAACAAATACTAAAAATGCAGAGTATATGCTGCTTTAAAATTGTGAACTTTAAAAAGGCCGTCACTGTGAATACATATGCAATGTGGGCAAATTTAATTATATTGTGAAATCAGTTCTGAAATGAGGTAAGATATGACAAATTTCTTCTACAATGATCCCAGACAGCAATATGATGATTACGACATCTTGGGTGGAATGTCAAAATTTTATATATGGACATAAGAGGTCATCAGTGCCTCTTGTGAAATGGCGTGCACATAAGACGCTTGCTTCGATTTTAATGGCCCCTTCTGGTTGCCATGGTAAAATGTATGTTTCTTGGTACCAGGCTTTTGCAGCTCCAAGCAGAATAAACTATTTTCTAGATTATAAAAGAATATTAATATTTCATTTATGAATATTCGCTTCTCTTGTCCTCTGGCACACACACAGATTCTTTAATCAGCATTAAGAAGCACTCCTTCCACCACTTTGGCAATTGAGATTAAACAATGGATTCTTAAATAGAAACTACTCAAAATTCAAGAACTTATTTAAACTACTGCACAGAATCCTGTACAATGGATGTTGTTTGAATAACATTATTGTTTTGAGTTTGCATCTGGGCAAGAATACTTCTTGCAACAATCAATGATAACAAAACAGTAAGCATTCTGAGAGAAATTTATTCATTTCTTTTTATCATCAAGCAATTCACAAATAAATAAGGTAAAAAAAATGATGAGCACATATTCATGGAGGGTTGAAATAAAAAAAGTTAACTATGAAGGAAACTTTACAATGGCACAAGAGCTTCATGGAAAGTACCCTAAAAATAATTAGCCTAATAAGGAAAGCCGACTACAGTACGGCTAAATTTCAAGTTTGTACAGTGTATTGCCATGGAACTGATAAATAATTACCATACCATAAAAATCAGTGAAACTCTGTTTTAAGCTTGAAAATATTTGAAAGCTCCTCCCCTTGGAAAAGCCTTTCCAAATTTTAGGACATCTGCATTTCTAGTGACACTTAAAAGGGAAGGGTTAAAATAACAAGTGTGGAAAGTGACCATGAACAGTGGTGGATCCAGAGATGTTTTCTGACAGTCTTCCAAATTATCTTTATTGATCCATCCTCCATTTTTGACCGTTTTCCTACAGAAAAAATTAGATAAGCGTCAACGTAAACTTGAAAATCTGACCGTCTCCTGGAAGACCCAGAAGATGGCCTAAATCCACCCCAGATAAAACAGTTGTGGTTTAGGACAATTTTGACAAAAATATTTAAGCTAAACTCTTGAAGTGGTACAAGAGCACCAGGTCAAACACTGGCCAGCCTCCTCACCTGGATTGTGGCATGCACCAGCAAGTCTCACAGAGGGTTGCCACACCAATCACAAATGCTCATTTTTATGGTACCATACACAGACATATGGGACAGTTCAAACAGCCATCTAACATACATTTGAAGTGTGGTGCTGATGTTCAGACATGAAAAGCAGGCATGCACGGAATTTTAAAAATGAAGAAGTTGGCTGGAACTCGGGCATGTCTCAAACATCCATAAACCTCTGTAATTTCTGACATGACATGTATGAGTGTCCCAGTTTCACAATCGGTAACATAGATCTTGCAGTCACCTGCACTGCAAGTAGCAATCAGATCCCGCTACAACATACATGAGCAGTTGAGAGAAGCATAGACTGTCTAACCCAGTTTGCCAACTACTGCCTAAACTTATATATATATATATATATATATATATGGTTTTATGACAGTTCCATACCAGTCCATTAACATCTAGGTCCATTACATTTTCTCTAATGACATCTACTCTGATGAAATGTCTCAACCCAAGATAGTCATTAGCTAATGTGTTAACCTCTTTGTACTTTGTGTAAAACAACCTTGAACTATATCTGTACCAAAATGATGACTATTTTTGCTCAGTTGTGCACATCATGAGCATTTATAAATAAAAAATGGTGGTGACTTGCATCTTACACTCTGACCTAAATAATCTTAAATAAATCAAGCAAGTTGTCATCCCTAATCACATATATCATAATCAAGATTCATTAATGGCTATGAAAAAAGCTGAAAGTCAAAAAATCAAAGGTAGAATTGATCTTTCTCTGATGGGTTTCGGCTTCCCATAATTTATGAAAAAAGACATAATTCGTGTTTCTGAACAACCAATGAAAATCTATTGGAGGCATCTTTTAAAAATAGACAAAGAGTGTATGTCTGACTGCAAAAAGCATTTATGTAAACAAGTGATCTTTGCCGACTGAATCTGAATAAACAATGGGTTTACTTTGACCACTGAGGGTGATGAACATGCACTAATTAACACAGAGTTTTTCTTTGGATGTAAAACTGCTAAGGAAGCATGCACTGCACCTCAGTTACAAGGCTTGGAAGAGCAGCATCAAGGTAGAGAATTAATTAATGTCCAATAATATTTTGAACAACAGTACGTAGAAGCAATCCAACTTGTTTTCAGTGTAATTTAAATGTTAGTTATGAGGGGAAATTATCTTCACTTGAGATTTTACCCATATAGCTAAAATCTTGACAATCTAGTTTTGTATGACATCATGTACAGCCATGAGTCTTGATTTAAGTGGTCAGTATATAATTATCACTGACACACCTTTAGTTCAAAGACATATTTCATTATTATTATTATTTTTTGAAGATAAGTGACCTTTTTTTCACCAGAAAGTTACTTTCTTTACAATCTAATTTGTAAAAGAAATATAAATTAACATATGAAGGTAAGTATTTTGACCTTAGATTTTTTTGTACATAGACACATATGATATATTTAATTTAGAAGTGCAAGTACTCAGTAGTCCATTATAGCATATAAGGTTATATCCAATGAGTGCACACATTAAATGACTGGTAGTGCCCAGCAAGTGACATTCCTGTCTGCACTGGTGCTGACAAATGCTAGCTGTGATGGATGCCATCTGCACTGTATCACCTTGTCCTTGTGTTCTGCCACAGCCACAGAGGGGAGCGGCTGCAGGAGATCACCTGGGTAGAAAACACAAAAACAGGACCATCAGCAAGGAAAACTACCTACAACACTGTCTGTATGAAACATCTTTATGAAACAAGCACCATTATGCATCAACTTGAGCAACTTTAGGCATTCTATTAGTTAAAGTAGAGTTGAGAATGACCTGACATAAAATGTTACACTTTAACATCACCTTGGTCTTGTCAATGAAGTAAACTTCAGGTGCAGTTGAGACTAAAGCAACATGGTTACATGACAAAATACTCACATAACAAACAGAACCTTTAAAACCTTTAACTAAACCAATTAATGCTTTATCAATGAAATAATTTTTTTTCTCTTATGTGAACATAATGCTTTCATTCACCTCTCAGATCCGTCAACATAATCTTCTGGTCATAGGAGCCTGTCAGGAGGTAGTAAGCATTCATGTGATCAAACCTTGCAGTTCGCACCTCTCCCACATGAGGCTTAAATGTCTGCACCATCCTAGCACCACGTACATCATACATCATTACTGTGGAGTCCTCGTGTCCTGATGCCATGAGACGCCCTGTACCCTCCACACAGACAGAGGCAAATGCACTCCCTGGGCTAGGAGACTGAACTATACTGATGGGAGAGGACATTCTGAGGTCCCAGAACCGAGCTGTTTTATCCTGTGAACCACTGACAAACATGTAGCCTACACCCCATGTGTGGAGAGAGTAGATATGACCTGGAAATAAAAATGGAAAGAACATCAAACCTATAGTAAATAATGGAATGTAAAACACATATTTTTAAAAGGATGCAAAAGCTACCTATATTTAAGGAGTAGAGTATGGAATGTAATCTTTGTTTTTTCACCAGGTGAAAAGACACAGCACAAAAGGGTGCCCCAGTATGACATTCACCTGTGTGTCCAGACATGACACGTATGGGTGTCCCAGTATGACACTCACCTGTGTGTCCAGACATGACACGTATGGGTGTCCCAGTATGACACTCACCTGTGTGTCCAGACATAACACGTATGGGTGTCCCAGTATGACACTCACCTGTGTGTCCAGACATAACACGTATGGGTGTCCCAGTATGACACTCACCTGTGTGTCCAGACATAACACGTATGGGTGTCCCAGTTTCACAGTCAGTAACATAGATCTTGCAGTCGCCTGCACCGCCACTAACAAGTAGAGGAGTCTGATTGTCCTGCATGAAAATCAAATCTCGAACAGTTCCATCATGGAAAGTGTACTCCACATCTGGACCTAAAAAACAGTGCAGTTGATTACAAACAAACGCGCATAAAGTGATTAATTGAAATACTGCCAATACAGCACAGGAAGAATTATATTACAATAATGACAGTTTTAGACTTACTAGTAACTAGAGGATCAGAGTGGTGACACTGCTGTCAGATTACTGTACTACCAACAAGATTCAAGTTCAATGGGTGAATCTCTTCTAGATTATATCCAGAAAATTTGCAAAATGCATTTCAGGCCAAAGGTCAAAGTCAGGATCATGTTCGGATTCCCAATTTATGATTTCCTATTCAGGTTAAGTGCAGATTAACCTAGTTAATCTGATTTAAGTGTAGCACAAGCCTGCCTGCTTAGTTTAGCCTTATTATGCAGTACATGTCCCGCCTGTAGCCTTAAGCTGCACAAAGCCTTAAGCTGGGCCACTTCTACCACTTAATTCAAAGCTTGCTTGAGTTGTGCAGCAGCACACGCATAGCCTCCCTCGTGTTTTGTATCACTGATTCCCACCCACCCACCCTGTTGCTTGTTTACTTAGTCTTCTGCATCTGTGTACAAGTAATGCTTTGCTTTATATAATATGTATGCTTATGTACCAGCTTCACTACCTCTATTGGAGGACTTTTTATTTTTTATTTCACAGTGGACCTAATTATTTAAGCTTTTTAAGAATTGTTATTGGTTGTAGTTTTAGATGTAAGTCGTAGTGTAGTTAGTAACCAATAAACTTTTCTAAGCCGGTGCTGTGTGTTGTTGTTTAAGTAGAAACTATGATTGTGTCTCTTATAGTTCTAGAGATATAAGGGCTAGAAAGTCTGTGGAGTGCATTTTATGGTGAAAACAGAAAAGTACAGGCAAAAAGCATGATTAAATTTCCTATTCAAGTTTAGCAGTAACTTGGGATGCATCTCAATTCCCATACCTAGATTGATCTTGCAGGATCGTCCCATCTCTGAGGGGATTCTTGCTATATTGCTTTTAGCTTAAGTGGCTTAGATGACTGGCATGCTATTGAAACTGCTAAACGATAGTTAATTACCCCCTAACAGCTTTTCCCAGCCAACTGTCCAACCATCATAAAAACCTGATATAGACCTGTCACCAAGGCAACAAACTGTCTGAAAGCCTATGCTGCCCAGACTGCTGAGGTCCATGAGGGTGTATTGACTTGGGGAAAGAAATTTTCAACTTTATGTACAGTTAATTGAGAGAAGAAGAATTTCACAGAAGAAGAGACTTCATCTGCTATCAGTCTTCTTCAGTAACTTTTCTCATATTTCATTCAGTTTGGGAGATATTCGGCAATTTTCAAAATTTGGACAAAGTTACATTGAGACAAGCGTCACATCTATGCAAATGCACCTCCAGGGCCTAAAATCATAGGGCTTAGGGGGTTCAAGTGGAGATTATAATATATGTAATCTAATTCTATCAGATAAGGACACAGGTCCTTGTAGTCTATGAAGAGAAGTGGTAACAGTGACTTGTATCTCATGACAGAGCCACAGGAACCAGTGAACGAGACAGCTCAGTGCTAGAGACATGAGTACCGCAAATGCTCAAGCTGGTGGAACTAATAACTGACACCAACACTGTCACATATAAAGACAATGAATTTTTGATACATAATTTTATCTTATATCAACAGTTAATCATGTTTTACTCACCAATACTATTACATGTGTTAGAATCAAACTTGAGCAGTTTGATGGTTTTATCATTGGAGCCTGTGGCCACCAAGTCTCCTTGTCCACTCCATGCTATACAATAGATGGAGCCCTTGTGGTGCTTTGTCCTCTTCAAGACAACATTGGGCTGAGTACAGATGTGATCCACACTGGAAAAAAAATTAAAATAATGCAGTATGTTATGGTAAGCATTTTATTGAGCATCATGTAAAGATAATTTTATGTTCTGAATAACATATATCAAGAACCTAACTGTGCATTGACAAAGACCCTGAATTATTGAGAAAAAAAAAAAACACCTGCCAAAACTGTGAAAATGCATCAACTAATCTACAAGACACATCATCAAATGGCTTCTTAATCCCCTGCTACCTGAGGTCAGAGAGATCAGGGAAAGCACATATCCTCAGTGACTTGGTGTTGGAGCCCACAGCATAGAGATGGCCCTGGGGGCTGAATGCCACAGCTCTGATGGCCTGACCATCCTCCAAGGTAGTCACAGGCAGGAAACTGGGCCTGGCAGGGGAGGAGGGCTACAACAACAGGGTAGACTATCAATAGTAGGCAAATACATGTAATAAATTAATTAAGTGAGAACACTAGGAAGCGATGTGTGATGCCACTATTTCCTAAGATAGCATGGTTTAGCATTGAAAAAATATCATCCTTATTTTAAAAAATTGTATGAAATATTAAGGCAGTACCTTTTCTTCCATATCTGGCTCTCCTAAGTGTGAGACATGTAAACTAGAGCCGTCTGATGATGTGTTCTTATCCAAAGTTTCTAATCCACCTGAAATACGCAAATACATATAAGACAACTATACTGACTGAAAATATAAATACAACAAGGCATGCATAAGTATATTTTACTTGGTCTTTTAAGATTACTGACTTTGCTAATAACAATACAAAATAAACAATTGTGTGTTTTATCCTTTTTTAATACAAATTCTTAAACTTTTTTTTAAATTCATACAGCTTACATAGTTTTAAAATTCATACAGCTTACATAGTTTTAATACAAGGTTGCTTTTACAGGACAACTTATTCCAAATATTGTATATTTTATATATTTATTGCCTAATAAGTCTTTATCTTAAGACAAATCTTGTAAACATACAGATTATGTACAGTAGGTAACATAAATAAACAGACATTTAAACAGAAGAATTCTGAAATCTCTTCATCATAATTTGAAAGAGTAAGAGCAAGTTTTTACCCCAAATGATACAAAATCTTGTTAACTCTTCCATGATTTCAGACTTATTTGTGAAGCTTCAAGCTATTTCCGATATTCCCCATTATTCATTTCCATGCCCCTTTCTAANCACGCATAAAGTGATTAATTTAAATACTGCCAATACAGCACAGGAAGAATTATATTACAATAATGACAATTTTACTTAGACTTAGACTTACTAATAACTAGAGGATCAGAGTGGTGACACTGCTGTCAGATTACTGTACTACCAACAAGATTCAAGTTCAATGGGTGAATTTCTTCTAGATTATATCCAGAAAATTTGCAAAATGCATTTCAGGCCAAAGGTCAAAGTCAGGATCATGTTCGGATTCCCAATTTATGATTTCCTATTCAGGTTAAGTAGAAACTATGATTGTGTCTCTTATAGTTCTAGAGATATAAGGGCTAGAAAGTCTGTGGAGTGCATTTTATGGTGAAAACAGAAAAGTACAGGCAAAAAGCATGATTAAATTTCCTATTCAAGTTTAGCAGTAACTTGGGATGCATCTCTTGGATCCAATTCCCATACCTAGATTGATCTAGCAGGATCGTCCCATCTCTGAGGGGATTCTTCCTATATTGCTTTTAGCTTAAGTGGCTTAGATGACTGGCATGCCTATTGAAGCTGCTAAACGATAGTTAATTACCCCCTAACAGCTTTTCCCAGCCAACTGTCCAACCATCATAAAAACCTGATATAGACCTGTCACCAAGGCAACAAACTGTCTGAAAGCCTATGCTGCCCAGACTGCTGAGGTCCATGAGGGTGTATTGACTTGGGGCAAGAAATTTTCAACTTTATGTACAGTTAGTTTAGAGAAGAAGAATTTCACAGAAGAAGAGACTTCATCTGCTATCAGTCTTCTTCAGTAGCTTTTCTCATATTTCCTTCAGTTTGGGAGATATTCGGCAATTTTCAAAATTTGGACAACGTTACATTGAGACAAGCATCACATCTATGCAAATGCACCTTCAGGGCCTAAAATCATAGGGCTTAGGGAGTTCAAGTGGAGATTATAATATATGTAATCTAATTCTAACAGATGAGGACACAGGTCCTTGTAGTCTATGAGGAGAAGTGGTAACAGTGACTTGTATCTCATGACAGAGCCACAGGAACCAGTGAACGAGACAGGTCAGTGCTAGAGACATGAGTACCGCAAATGCTCATGCTGGTGGAACTAATAACTGACACCAACACTGTCACATATAAAGACAAAGATATCAGATGAATTTTTGATACATAATTTTATCTATATCAACAGTTAATCATGTTTTACTCACCAATACTATTACATGTGTTGGAATCAAACTTGAGCAGTTTGATGGTTTTATCATTGGAGCCTGTGGCTACCAAGTCTCCTTGTCCACTCCATGCTATACAATAGATGGAGCCCTTGTGGTGCTTTGTCCTCTTCAAGACAACATTGGGCTGAGTACAGATGTGATCCACACTGGAAAAAAAATTCAAATAATGTAGTATGTTATGGTAAGCATCATGTAAAGATAATTTTATGTTCTGAATAACATATGTCAAGAACCTAACTGTGCATTGACAAAGACCCTGAATTATTAAGAATAAAAAAAACACCTGCCAAAACTGTGAAAATGCATCAACTAATCTACAAGACACATCATCAAATGGCTTCTTAATCCCCTGCTACCTGAGGTCAGAGAGATCAGGGAAAGCACATATCCTCAGTGACTTGGTGTTGGAGCCCACAGCATAGAGATGGCCTTGGGGGTTGAAGGCCACTGCTCTGATGGCCTGACCATCCTCCAAGGTAGTTACAGGCAGGAAACTGGGCCTGGCAGGGGAGGAGGGCTACAACAACAGGGTAGACTATCAATAGTAGGCAAATACATGTAATTAATTAATTAATTGAGAACACTAGGAAGCGGTGTGTGATGCCACTATTTCCTAAGATAGCATGGTTTAGCACTGAAAAAAATATCAACCTTATTTAAAAAATTGTATTAAATATTAAGGTAGTACCTTTTCTTCCATATCTGGCTCTCCTAAGTGTGAGACATGTAAACTAGAGCCTTCTGATGATGTGTTCTTATCCAAAGTTTCTAATCCACCTGAAACACACAAATACATATAAGACAAATATACTGACTGAAAATATAAATACAACAAGGCATGCATAAGTATATTTTACTTGATGGTCTTTTAAGATTACGGACTTTGCTAATAACAATACAAAATAAACAATTGTGTGTTTTATCCTTTTTTAATACAAATTCTTAAACTTTTTTTAAAGTTCATACAGCTTACATAGTTTTAATACAAGGTTGCTTTTACAGGACAACTTATTCCAAATATTGTATATCTTATATATTTATTGCCTAATAAGTCTTTATCTTAAAACAAATCTTGTAAACATACAGATATGTACAGTAGGTAACATAAATAAACAGACATTTAAACAGAAGAATTCTGAAATCTCTTCATCATAATTTGAAAGAGTAAGAGCAAGTTTTTATCCCAAACGTGACAAAATCTTGTTAACTCTTCCATGATTTCAGACTTATTTGTGAAGCTTCAAGCTATTTCCGATATTCCCCATTATTCATTTCCATGCCCCTTTCTAACTTACCTTGATTATGTGCTGATCCCCTGATACTACTTTCTTCACTGTACTTGTTATCTCCAAGCTGAATCTGCCGGTTTTCTAATTCCATCAACTGTCTTTGGTAATATTCACGTTCCTGTTCTCGCATGGCTAATTGTTCTTTTAACTTTTCTTTCTGTCGCTGATATTCTCTGTAAAGTTCTGTGCTAGAGCTATTCAACAAACCTTGCTGACTGTAAGAATTGCTGTTGGTTTGCTTTGGTGACCTTGATCTCACTGGTGTCAAACTAACTTGACCTTGAAGAGAAGAGGCTGGAGACCTAATCTGGGGTTTCCTGGAGCTAATGAGCGGGTCGCCTGCTTTTTGTGAAACTTTGTGGGTCTTCAAGGGGGATACCTCAGAATCCAACTGCTGATGACTGATGCTGTTTTTTGTATCAACAACTTCAGCATTTTGAAATAGTTTATCAATAGAAGAATTCATGGGATTATTTCTTCTGGAGGCAATATTTCCTTTTTGTAGATGGAATGTGCCAAATGATCTTGAGAGAAGATTGACTTCCTTTTGGGCAAATTTTGCAACTTCAGGCTTGCCTTGCAGCCCATGAGACAGTCCATCTAGTGCAGGATTGAGTGACCTTGAAAGCATATCTGCTGACATTGGTCTGGAAGATGGCACAGCACTATGAGGAAACATTTTGGGCTTAATTGGTGTTATGAGAATTTGCTCAGACCAGGATGCCTCTAAAGAAGGCTTGATCAAAGGTTTTAGGTCCACCCTTAAGGTTTTCTGCTCAAATGGATTGGCAAAGGTGGAATGAGGTAAACTTTGTAGCCACGACACCAGGCTAAGGTCTTCATCTTCTATCCCAGTGGAGCCATTTAACACAGTGGAAAGTTCAATATCTCTGCTTTCTTCTTCTATACAAGTGGCTTTATGTTGGCAAAACTCCACACAAGATTCATACAGGATTCCTTTCACTACAAGTTGAATCAATCGGTCACCTCTAGCTGTGCACTGGAAGAATGGAATATGTTAAATAAATTTGATATTCAGCAGAGAATGGAATTTTGTTTCATGCATGAAATAGTGACAAGCCTCTTACAGTAAAAAGAATAAATTAGCTAACTGGCAAGTAAAAAATCTCATTAAAATAACATTTTCTTTTATTTCAAATATGGCAGCTCAATATCACCTTTACAAAGCTTTGCAAGTCAGTCAAATGAATGAAGCCAATCTTAACATGCATCACTTTGTAATGTCCAAAAAGGAGAGCATATCAAGTAAACATTATATAACTATTTTATATAACTCAAACATACTTGATTGTAATATTACTAGTATATTAACAGTGAACATAATTGTATAAGATAATAATTATTGTGATGTATCTCTAATTAAAGGTAATTTTATGATCTAATTAAAAGTTATTAAAAAAATGTATGCCCCCCAATCTTCAATGGCATTACAAAACTCCATTAAGTTGTGTACTGCTGTACATGACTGTCAGCAGCAAAGATAGCACAAAATTCATGCATTGGCACTCATATAATGATTTTTGCTATGTACGCTGTGGAAACGCATGTAGGCAAAAGCCTCAAAAAGTGTAAAATGGAGACTGCTTTGCACATCCAGCTCTCAAATTTTTAGATTACCTCCCACCACCTCAGCTAGTACACTCCTATAAAGTCAACCAGTTTTCCCATCCACAGAACCATGTACAGGTAAGAGTTGTGTACCCGTCAATTTGTACTTCCCATATTGCATGAACATGTGGCCAAAAATTCCCGTCAATTTGACTACTTCACAAACATGTTACTCTGCTTGAGACAATCTTAGAATCAAAATATAAAATGTGTTCATGCTTAAATCCTTTACTAGTATTTATTGTGTGACAAATTTCAAGTTTCTATGGCAGCTTTTGGGGAGTGGAAATCAAATGGGGCAAATTTTAGCTTGGGTGTCCGAAAAAAAAAAAAATGACAGACATTGTGGCACTATAACTTCTGATTTATTCATAATCTGATATATAGTTATATGTGTTTTAAATGTCAAGTCTCTTGATTAATTTGAAAAAAAAAACGTGAGGAGGCTGTGGACCCTAATTAAATTGTGTGGTAATGATCCCACATTTTTGTACAGAAGGCACTCTCAGCTTTAGAGATAACTTGAAACAAACTTAAAATGGCAAGGTATTGTGTAGTGTAGAGGTAAGTTTCAATTTATCTCTGAAGCTAATGGTGCTTGAAACAGCAATGGTATGCTTGAAGCTTTTTCAATTTATCTCTGGAGCTCAGGGTGACTGAAATATAAAAATGGGAGAATAAGAGAAGAAATTATTTTCATGTTACCTCAGCAGGAACCTTTTTCATCAATGGTAGAAAATCTTCTACCAATGGTAACACTTCATGGAAGCACTGCACTCGGCCACTGTTTGGGTTCCAGTTCATATAATCAACATGATCTGACAACCTTGGCAATGTCAACAACACACACAAATTACTGTAGTCCTCCTTTGTAGGACAGAAAAGTTCCAGAAGGTTTAAACAACTCACAACCTCTTCTACTGTGAACTCACTATTCTGCATGGGGCCGGGCTCAGACTTCAAACATAACAACTCCAGATACTTGTGCTTCAGGATAAGGTACTGAAATTTCTTTAAGTCGAACGCTTCGTCTGTACTTATAGGTTGGATGAAATCAAGCGCATCGTCCCACTGGCCATCCAAGATGAGTTGTCTCAAGAAAAGTAGGTCGTCAGAGAAGGCTCCATTGACCATCCCGGTTTCCCTCTCCAGTGACAACATTGAGATTGCCAATTCTCGGCTTTGAAGAAACTCCAAAACCAACTTGATAATGTCTCCTTCTCTAATATCAATATTTATTGACGGCATCGTGATGCGTGGCTACTTGATTCCTAAAAATGCGTTTAACAGAATGCTTTTTCTGTGGAACACAAACTACAGCATAATAAATTATGCCAAATCGATACCCGTCGCCGTCGAAATCCTGAAATGTATGCTGAATTATGACAGTCCGTCGGTTTCGACTATTCGATCTACTTCCCACACAACACACTCACGAGATGAAGTATATGCGCTTCTATCTTGGAACTTCAAGGGTGGCTGTCTTGTGATTTACTTGAAAAATATTGCGTTTTATACAGCTATTCGGCTCTATCATTTGTCTGGCATCTTCCGACCGGTGCCTGTGGTCCACCATATTGGAATACATTAGCGACGGAAATAGCCGGAGATTATCAAATATATTTCAAGTCCAATTTCCACCCTTAAATGCATTCAGTGAGATATATTATTTATAATTTGTTCTAAAAAAACACAAAAAATGACCAAATCATTCTTCATAGGACCTTCCCCGTACCAGTTGCGCTTAAAAAAGGGCATCTGCGCATGTGCTAAAATTATTAAAACGATCTTTTCTTCTTCGTGTAGTCAGACACCGTTAAGAGAAGTTACCACTACACAATCATTTAAATGTAACTAAAGTGGCTATATCTAATAGTGTGCAGATACCACATAAGACGTTAGAATCTACAAGTAAAACTAACTGGTCTGAGAGGGCACGTACGGTTTGTCTTATATGACGTCTAGTTGCCTGAGAAGGCATGGCCATAGCCGTTCGCCGGTGCTAAACGGAAGCATGTTTTTCGGAGTGTTGGGTTCATCCTCTTAAGTCTAAAATCTGAAATTATTTTTTGAGATGCAAGGCACACTGAATTTCAATGTAGGTGTTTTGGGACATATTGATAGTGGGAAAACTAGCTTGACAAAAGCTTTGAGCACTGTTGCAAGTACAGCCTCGTTCGATAAAAATCCGCAAAGTAGGGAAAGGGGAATCACACTTGATTTAGGATTTTCCTCGTTCACCGTAGATATACCAGAGCATCTGCGTCAACATGGAAGCTATGACAAACTTCAGTTCACTCTTGTAGACTGTCCTGGACATGCCTCTCTCATCAGAACAATAATTGGTGGTAAGTTTGTATTTGTTCTTTGCACAACTTAAATGACTTAAATGACACCGTCCGGTCAGTAAATATATAGGTATGTTACAAAAATAAAATAAAAATAAATAAATAAATAAATAAATAAATAAATAAATGAAAATAAAATAAAAATAAATAAATAAATAAAAAATAATAAAAAAATAAAGTTCCCAAAACCTCCTAAAATCAAGGCAGCCATAAGGAGTATAAAAAAAAGGATTTTGATACCAAAACCAAGTCTGTAGCCAAAAAATTGACAAAGATTTTGCAAAAATATCCTTCCCAATTTTACACATAAACCCTTTAACATTATGAGTTGTGAAATCTATGATCATCAACATTGAAGTGTTACACAAAAATGTTCCCTGTTCTCATAAAAATCATAATTCAGTGAAAATTTCCAGGAGAAACAGACTGAAGCATCTTGGATAGAATATTTTGTCTAAATCTGAAATAGACGGAGAAAAATTAATTAATAAGCAATTAAATCCAGACGCGCTAATTAAAATAAAATAAATAAAAAGTGCATGGATCTTACCCCACATACTGAAACCCAGTAAGTAAAACCCTACAATAAAAAGTGACTTATTTGTTGTTATTGTTGTTGTGATTAACCAATGTTATTATAGTTATTATTGGCCATTGTTAATTGTTATTGCTATCATTATATACCCTAGCTAATAACCCCCGATCCAAGTGTCAGTATGGTTATAAAAATATATCTTCCATTGTTTATTTTAAATGTATTTTTAGTAAAGATGTAACATGTTACACATGTATATTTATGTTTTGTGAAATGGGGGGCCTGGGATCAAATTTGCTATTGGCCATGAGGACATCAAGGGTATGGTACCTAGACTTTGTGATAGTAGTTGATATCAGGGCTTTTCATAGGATTGGGGGTACAGGACGTCCAACATTACCATCTGTTATTTCCTACAAAATTTCAGAGTCCAACTTGCCATGAGGGGGTGGGAGGTTAAAAATAAAATTATAAAATGTACAAAAATACATTTCAAAAGGGAGGGGGTTAAAATAATGTTTACTGTGTACCAGAGTCACACTGTGTCTTAGGAAGTGTTGCCTTAATCTTTGCACAGAAATAAGATTACTTTGTTAGCTTTATATATGTAACTCAAATGAAGTACTTCAACCCACCTTGCACTGAGGATATAATGTATAATTGGTACAAGTTCTATTGTAGGTGCTCAGATCATAGACCTGATGATGTTGGTGGTAGATGTGACCAAGGGAATTCAAACACAGACTGCAGAATGCCTTCTATTGGGAGAAATCACCTGTGAGAAGATGGTAGTTGTATTAAATAAGATTGACTTACTCCCTGAAGACAAGAGGCAAAGTGCAATTGAAAAGGTACAGCTATAGTCTTTTTTATACCACAGCTGGTGCTTCAAACAATTAGATAATTGCACTTGTATTTGGTATACAGGCTTGCCTGTATTTTCATATATTTCGGTGTGTTCATCTTATTGTTCAAAGTGCCAGCCATAGTATAAATCAGTTACAACTACTTGTTATCCACTTTATGTGACATAAAAGAGAAAGTTATATCTTGGTTGCACTTCTTGTATGTTGCATACAGTGGAAAACTCCTGTATAAAGGTCCAGTGTCCAAATTTTTTAAAGTTCACCTTCTTTCATTCAGTTGCAAGACCAGATATAATACAAAAAATAGAATTTTTATGAAATGCTAAACAAGAAGTTTGAGTATTACAGTAACAGAAAGATTCCTTACATATGAAGATAATGTTAACTAAATTAAGAAAAAAATATTGATTATTTTAATTAGAATGATATTTATTTATTACATGACTATATTCAATAGATGTCTAAAAAGTTCCAAAAAACCCTAGAAGCCACAAGATTCCATGATGCCCCTATCATCCCTGTAGCAGCCAAACCAGGAGGCCCAGAGGCCCAGGGGAAGGAGGCAGAGGGGATGGTCAAGCTCATTGACATCCTGAAAGCCTGCACATATAAGCCACAAAGAGTAGAGACTGGTCCTTTCATTTTTGCTGTGGATCATTGTTTCTCTATAAGAGGTCAGGGGACAGTGATGACAGGGACTGTGTTGTCTGGGAGAGTTGTGGTCAATGATGTAAGTACTGGAAGACCTTGTGTATACTGTAGCCAAGTAGCAATTATCTGGACAGTATCAAGAGATGAACCAGTTAAATCTTCATTTATTTTACACATTGATCAGATGCTTAGAAAGCAATTACGGTAGGTTGATCTATGCAGGTTCTTTTCTAATTGACTGTTGAGAATGAGTTAATGCCCACTAGCTAATAAACTCTAACTCTAAGGGGACTCTCTCTGTGCCATGGCACTAAGTGTAGCAAGTTGACTTGTGTGTTATACACGTAGGTTTGAGTCCTACTATCGCAACTATTTTTTATTCATTAATAATAATAAGATTGGTTTGCCTTGACAGAGGTCTTGAATTCTATGAGTGCTTTTCTATTTTTATTTATTTATTTATTTTTTTTTTTTAATATCCTTGGAATCAAATTCAACCAAAGATATATAGTAACACATGACTGGACTACCCTAGGTTCTAGATTCCGGTATTGCCAGCTCGATCTTGATTTCATATATAACCCATATCAGCAATACCAGGCTCTACTGAACACCGACAAGCTGTGGTGGTTCTTCTTCAAAATTTTGCCTGGGGCGCTTCCATATTTGGAAGACACACGTCACAGCTGTGTCCGCCTGGATCCATATTTGGAAGTCATGTCTTGTACGTCACAGGTTTGGCTGCCTGGAGCTGCCTTTCCTGCCTTGCGTTGACATTATCTCGTGCAGATGAGACAAGCAGCAAAGTGGCTGACGTGGAGTTAGAAGCTTGAATTAAAAATATCTTGCAGTCGAAGGTCAGTGCCACAATACAAGCAATATTCTGCTTTAAAAACTGATTTTGGTGTAGCTATTATAGTGGTATCGGGCATACAGTGTAGCTGTCAAATTTGGCACACGGCAAGCACGTGTGTTCATGCCTCCAGGGGCAAATGTTTTTTGATAAGCAAAAAATACCAAAAAACATTGGATATGTCTTTTTCTTTTAGAAACATTATTTATTTTTCACTTTACATCTTAAAACAGTAAATAAAATTAAATAAAGCAGAATTAAATCTGTTTTATGTTTCATTTTGGTTTAATGACATTCAGCTGCAGATTCACTGCGGAGCAGTTCTTTTTGATTGACAGAAGTCGAACATGGTCGCTGTTCTTCAGAGCTCACTGTTGAAGCCCAATTCAGTGACTGTGACACTCAGGGCAGACTGGACTGGTCTATAGCTCCATTGCTGTCAAAATGGCACTGACTACATAGTTCACCATTGCTGGTTTAAAGTACTGTCAGGCTGAAGACAATACTGGCAACTACACTAACTTGCACTGAGTGCTCTTCTTACTTCAGTTTTTGACATACAGGAACAACTATCACAGCTGCGCCTTCATATAATTACGCTCTTGTAAGTCCCATACAGTGAATGACTTGTGTTGTAAGTAGTAAATTTACAAGGCTCAACACTAACGACTGTCTTGGACAGGCAAAAGTTCAGTTTGGGCAGGTGAAGTTTTCAGGCTGACAGGTCACATTTTGTGAGTATTTAGAAACATAGATCTCGAAAACAAATATTTGTTGCATGCTTACTGCTTCTCACGCTTCCATTTGTTTATATATGAATAGCGCCAGCCAGTTACAGGTGCTATATATAGACTTTGCTTTCACGTGAGTGCACATGTTAATAGCATTATCAATCAAGTGACATCATGCCGCAGCTGACTGGATCATATTTATAGCTTGCAAGGTCATCGCATAGTTCAAGTACACTTTTCAGAAAGTTATAGGTTGCATGCTCCCATAGAGCCTTTTGGCATTTCTTTAATTTATATAATAATGTAATTTAAACTTTGTGGTGAATATTGGTAGCCTAAGGGTTAAGTGACAATGATTTGACATGTCAGTTCACTTCAGATGCACCTTTATAAAGATGTTTAAATGTCTTGACTGTGGTTTTACATCTTGTCTTAATATTTTTATGTTAATGTTTTATCATTGTAAAGTAAACTGAAATTTAAAGGATTTTAATAATGTTGTTGTTCTTATTATTATGTTTGTTGTTGCTTTTATATGGAAAATGAAAAGCTGTCAAATGTGATGAGGACACTGTATTAAATATAAAGAGTACAATGTACTATAGTCAGTTGGATTACCTGCAGAACTTTTTTTTCCGGTAACCAACAATATTTTTTACTTACTCAAGACATATGTCTCCAATACTTAGTTAAGATTATTTTAAGATTCTTTTAACTGAAGTAATAATTGCATAATTTTGATTGTTTGTAGACGGTAGAGATTCCAAGCATGAAAATGACGAAGAAGGTCAAAGCCATGCAGATGTTCAGACAGCCAGTGGAGAAAGCAATACAGGTGAACTATCAGTTTGTTTAATTTGGACATGCTTATCCTTGCTTTTAATCACATATATCATTGGAAAATGGAGGTTATGCTTTCACCTCTGTTTGCTACTTGCACAAAAAAAAGAAATTGTAAATCGATTGCTCTGCCTGTTTGTTTGTTTGAGGTAAGATAACATAACAATTTGCACTGCTGTTATATACCAGTGTGATATTGATGTAAAAAGAAACCTGACAATTTAAATAAAAAGAAGGGCAAATTGAAAAAAATTAAATTTACATATAATAATAATAATAATTAAATACATGAAACCTACCAAAGAAGTTGATTTTTAATATGAAGATTGTTGTGAAAACAAGTTAATATTGGTAATATTTACATAAGTATTTTGAATAATGAACATTCTTAAATTAGTTTTATTGGAATTTTTATTAATATTTGAATAAAATGATAATTTAAATATTGAATATTATTTAATTACTTTTATAAATTTACCTCCCCCCACTTTTGGACAAAGTGTTTTTTCATTGACTCGATTTGAATACCTTTGTATAGCTGATGATGATGATGTCATAATGCTATGATGACATGTACTTATTCCAGGGAGACAGAGTTGGTATCTGTGTCACCCAGTTCGATCCTAAATTACTAGAGCGGGGTCTTGTTTCCTCTGTGGGTGTTCTGCCCACCATCACTGCTGCCATCATATCTGTTCAAAAGATTAAATACTTCAAGGGACCAGTGGCTACAAAATCCAAGTTCCACATTACTATGGGCCATGAAACTGTCATGGGGAAAGTGAGCTTCTTTGGACAAAAGAGAGATGGAGTTGAAGATACATCTGGTGCTGAAAATAATTTCAATTTGGGGGAAGAGTATATTTATCAGGAGGAGTTACACATTGGGAAAAGTGTAAATGAAAGTAAGAATGATAACAGTGAAGTCGTTGCAAATAAACCAGTGAGACAATATGCACTGATTATGTTGGAGAAACCAGTTACATGTGCACCGCATTGCCTTGTTATTGGTTCAAAACTGGACACAGATATCCATGCTAATGTCTGCCGTCTTTCATTCCATGGCCACTTGCTTCTGCCAGTTACAGACCCGAAGTATCCAGAGACCTTACTTCCCAATTTAAAAGTATATAAGATAAAGCAAAAGGAAGGCTTGGTGGAGAGGATAGCTGATGACTATTCTGTAATTGGGAAATCTTTATTTAAAAAGGAGAGCAACATTCAGTTGTTTGTAGGATTGAAAGTGAAACTGTCAACAGGAGAAGATGGTGTCATTGAAGGAGGGTTTGGTCAAAGTGGAAAATTCAAAGTAAGGATTCCGAGTAAGTATTGTGAAATAAAAAAAAAAAAGAACTGGCAAGTATTCCTTTTTATGTACAGACACAGATGTGTACCTTATTTTTTCAAACTTACAAACTGATGAATATTAAGAAAATGCAGGCAGAGTTTGAAAATCAGCTTGATCAGACCATTTTTCCAACAGTAATGTTTTTTATTATATTTATTTATATTTTTTTTTTCAGCATATATTATATATAATACAACTAATATCTATGTTACCTACAGTGCATAAATTAAAATTGGTGGTGATTTTGCTATTAGGCAATGTTATGTAATATCACAGCAAAATTGATGAAAATCCTTATGCCAGGAACATATTCTTAAAATCCGTTTTACCTGTTGTGCATAATAGAAATTTGGTGTCGACTTTGCTGTTAAGCAAAATGTATTATTGCTTCAAAATTGACAAAATAGTCTATGTTGTGCATCATTATCTTCTGTTTTTATGTTTGTACATTTGACAGCTTTGACGCATTGTTTGAAATTCTGATAAAAAGTTTTTTTCAAAAAAGAGAAGCTGTTTATTTTGATATAGATTTAGTGTATAGAAAAAGCATGGATTATCTGTCTGTCTGTTTGAATATGTTGTGTGCAAATTTTGGGCAGGATTTGTATATGTAAGAGATTTTTATTGAAAATTTTTGTACTCACATTGCATGCAAGTGTATATCTCTAGGCCTCTTGGTAATTTGGCATGCGTCTACACCTTAATCTGCCACTGTTTATTAATCATTACTTAGGCAGTCATTTTAATTTGTTTCAGATGGTCTGCTTCAAGGTACGAAACAAAAATTGTCTGCAAGTAGTAAAAAGAAAGGAAAGGCTGCTGCAGAAGAAACAAGTCAGGAATCAGATGGTGGAAAAGAACCAGTAAAAATTTACCTTATATTCAAGCGTTATATATATGACCCAAAAAAGGAAATGATTCAAATTGATTGATGGGTGTTTTTGCATTAATGCATTCTAAGGAGGAATGACCTCTGCATCTTTCTGTTGCAAGCCATGAATTCAAACTTTACAATATTACAAAAGTTTATTATCAGTATTTGTAATCAGCTTTGGTAAGAAATGCAGATAATGAAAGAGATTGCCTTAGTATAATATTTGAAAAGAAAAGAAAAACAAATTGCATTATGGTAGATGGGATGGAAGGTGTAGAAATTGGAATGTGTTCAGACATACTGTATTTTTTACTAGTCAAATGGATAAATTTCCTTTTTTTCATCTTAAATCACATGCTTCAGATAAGATAGGCTTAAATGATTCAAGATGTGAAGTCGGTGCTGATTTTGAATCCAGGTTTAATGACTGCAATTTTATGAAGATTCGTCATAAATTTCATTTTTTTCCATTTAAATAGTGTTGAAGTGAAATTCTGTAATCCCCACAATGTAGTCCCTCATGTGTCCCCTATTACATTTTTAAGAATTAATGGCATTAGCTTTTAAGTGAACTATGTGTATGCCTAACTAATGGGTTCAGTGTACTTTTAGAAAATTCAGACTACCAAATTTTATTTATTCAACTTTTAAAAGAATGTGAAAATTAATCTTGGATGTCAAAAGTAGGAGGATTTTGAATGTAGTCTCTGAGAGACACTTTTTCTGTCAAACTTAAATTGGCTGACAGCAACTAGCATCTCATGTAAACCCCAACCATTGAAGTAAGTGATGACACTATATTTGGAAAAACAACTAAGAAGTCTTTAAATTGAAAATATATAATCAAATGTCTTACAGGTAGTTTTTGGCCACATCTTGTGAAATAAGTGAGCCTATTCAACAGTTGTGCAAATTTGTAAAAATGTGCTGTTCTTTTAACTACATGTTTATGTATTTATATACACGTGCAGGTAAGTTTCTTTTAAGACTTCTATGTGTGTATACATACAAATATTTATAAAACATATTTTTAATCAAGATTTTTTTATTTCCTTCTCACTTTTTTTTTCATTTGAAAAGCTCTGAAATTTGATATTAACACTGCATTACATATATACTGGTAGAGTAATCAGTTGGATTACTTCCAGAACTATCAGACTATATTTATTCAACTTCGAAATATGAAAATTAAATTCAGATATTAAACTCTGGGGAGAATGGTTTAGCTATAAGTAAAGAAATGCATAATTGATAATGACATAAACAGTGACTGTACATACATTCAGAATTAAAGTAATGTTTGCTAGGGAATGTCCAATCCTTGTATCTCTGCTTGCTGTTTCTACAACCAATTGTCTTTGATATAATGAATGACTTTCTTAATTGTGACAATTGGAAACATTTTAACATATTCTAAAAGTAATTTCCAGCTGAGCTCCATATCTGGCTGATATCATGTTTAAAAGGTACAATATTTCACTTCTGGTATATAAACATCTTGTGATTTACATGAATCGCCTTCATCCCAGTTCATTACTGTCTCATCAAATTAAAGTGACTTCATTGTCACCTTCAGAAGTCTGAAGAGATTTCTATCTTAATATATGCTTTATAAAATCTGAAACCAGTTTGTAAAATGGGAACTCTTGAGTCATAACAATTGCAGCATAAGAGCTTGTCTTGCCGACCTGTGGACTAGCCATAGTGCTGCCTCCTGGTGACTGAGGTGCCCCTCTGCGGAGGTAACGCTGAAGTCCCTGCAGAAAAGAATTCTGAAAAAGAAAAGAAACCGCTAGATGAGTGAAGTGAATATCTGCCACATTTTAACAAGATTTACATATATAAACAACTTTAGATTGTTTTTTTTTAATAGGAAATGTGAAGAAGGTGCAGTTTAAAAGCAACATGTACATCTATGTTTGGGCTGAACAAGGGACTAATTTGGTTTATGACTTTGCATGTCGACTTTATTTTAGTCATATTAGGTACTAGAGTTGGGAATCCATGCTTGCTTAAAATGTAACTAAAATTTTGATGCAAAACTGGAATGTAACATTTCAATTTGTAAGAAAGAAACTTCCCAAGGACATGTATGTGCAAATATAAGTACTAATGTTGAATGATTCAGTCATTTGATTAAAATCTACTAGGATCAAAATTTTCAAGGCTTATTTTTTTCATATAGATTAATTTAAAGATAATTCTATCTGCCTTCCCCCATGACAGATGAAACTGATTATTTTTTAGTTGAAAATAACCTGCTTTAAATTTTGAAGTGAAAATTGCTGAAATGTTTGAGCTTTTTTAGAACTTTAAACATCTAGCTTCTGTTTCTTTATATTTTTTGTTTATTCTCTATACATGTGCTGCCTCCATACTGTCCATCATGACCATTTTTTCCCCAATTATCAAACATCCTTACAAATTCACATTTCATCTCTTGGCTTTATGTAATGTATGAACATAGTGTAGCTTAATGAGAATGAGTTTAATGAATGTATCAGACTGACCAGTTCTGCTGCAAGCTCCCTTTTCAGATACTGCTTCTCACGTTGATGGAGCTTTGGGTCTCTCAGGTAGCGCATGGTTTGAGACAGCAAGAAATAAAGTGTGTTTTCCAGGACAAATAATAAAATGTGTCTGAAATTGTGACATGAATACATATTATTTACCAGTGTTCATCAAATACTAGCCTATAGGGTGAAATGACAAACAGTTTATACATGTAAGAATTGTTAACAAAATACAGAGAAATAGATTTATAGGTTATCCGTGCTGGGTAAATGTGTCTTAAATTATGTGCAAAGATGTTTATAGGAAAAACAGTACCCAAATATTAGCATATTAATATATTTGATAACTTCTACACTTAAAATGCACATACCTTGACACTGAGACTGCTGGAAATGGAGTACGGTTTGGGGAAGCAGCTCTCATCTCACTCTAAAAAAAAAAATAAATAAATCTTACATGAAACATGATAACATTTAGCACACAAAAACACAGCTTTAGAACAAAAACTGATAAAAATCAACACAACTAAAACCATTAGCTTACAGTATGTGTGTATTAAAATAAAAGTATATGTACCTTCAACAAATTTCTCAGTTTCACAGTGTCAGTTTTGCAGAGTAATGCATATGCATATCTGTACTTACCCTGCTGAGCATCCGTACACAGGAATTAATACAAGCAAGGTATGTCCCGAAGTTGACAGGTCCCTCTTTCTCTGTGGATGGTGTGTTAAATCCCAGGTCTAGCAATGGAGAGCTGTCATTCACATCCAAGCTCTGAGGACAAAGAACAAATAAAAACATGGGGTGACACTCTGGTTTTTGAAGATGACCACCCTATAATGAACCCTGTTATGCACTTTCATGATACAGTACAAGGCCAAATATAGCTTACAGATGAAATTGGAGAAATAAAATTGCTCATAGAGCAAAAAAAAGGAAACTACTGGTGTATAATACAAAAGACCTATCAATTTTAACTTAACCAACAGCAGCAGCTGCTGTACTTTTTGTGTGAAAATAAAAGAACGATAGAGTGCTAGAAATTTTAGCTCAGTGGTAAAATCTAGAATCACTTCCCACACCTACCTGGTCCAGCATAGCCTCGCAAAGATCTGGAGTAAAGTGACGCAAAAATGTCAAGCTGAGACCAACCAACTTCAAAAGGCTAGAAGAATAATAAAATAGAAAAAATGTATAGATAATACCTGTCCCATGGACTTTTTGTCTTATAAAGGAAAATTATCTATCTTGCAGTTTTGCTAAAGTTCTTTCAAATCTATGCAAAATGGTCCATGAAGAGTAACTCCAGACTACCACCAGTTTGTTATCTTCATCTCCAAGGATTTACTGATAATACTGTTCTGATTATAATCCCAAACACTGCCCAATTTATAACATGTATCGTAATTACCAAGAGTCAGAAAATATGTATTCCTGAAGCTTACATCTTCATTTGAACATGTTCAGAGATTTGTGGGAATAATCATGCAGAAATTAAGCCTCTTTTTGTATCTCATGCATGTAATCTCACTTAAAATATCATATAAAGGGATTTGTCTACCTCTCTGAAGTGGTACACTGCACAACTGAGTTTTTTATCCCTTATATCTTTTCTTTTCACTTAACTTAAAATTCAAGTCTTACATGTGGGATCTATTTTGGACATGCACTGTATGTTGGACACTTCAAACTAATATCACCTTGCATTTCAAATAGAATTCATTTGTTTACATCAATTAAATTAAGTTTGTAACATACATGGACATATTTCTCTTACAAAAAAGGGTTGTTTTAAACATTATAACATAGTTAAGACTCCGGTTAAATTAGATAAAATTCCAGTTAACTACGAAACCAGATACATTATCTGTCACAGGGCTTAACCTATGGGAAATTTAATTCACACCTTGAAAATGCCAATATGTGAAAAATGAAAAATTCACACTCACAGTGTTGAATCAGCCTTACAAGCTAGCAAGATATATTCAACTGAAAATTCCTAATATTTTTAAGGCACTTGTGATGAAAATGGTATACAAAAATATATTAAACTCAAGATAGTAATGCTGGTGAAACAGTCCACAGGACTACCATTATTTGGGAATAGTAGTCCTACTGGACCTCATTGTTTTACAGATCAGTCTGTGCATTTCAACTGGAATATCATGTTCTGCCTAAAACTGAACAAATACCTCTCCTGCACCTGCACCAACTGTTCTGATGGCTGTTCTACTTCATCTGTAGATGTCTGATGTTGTAAGGGAAGGTGCTGAGCCATGCTCTGACTTGCCAGGACTTTTTGGGGAGGCTCTGAACCATGCTTTTTCTGAATATGAGCAAAATACATGACAGGAATACAACTAAATACACTTCATTAATCTAAGTAATCGATGAAGAGTTGGCAAGTCTCCTTCTTGGACATTACCGTAGACATCACCTATTGTCTAAATGCAGAAGCAACAGAGGGAACAAAGGCTGTTAAATCTACAGACATCTAAAATAGACCCAGTAAAATAAATGTTCCATTTCACATGCTAGCAATAAGGATGGTATTAAATATTGCATAAAAAAATAGCTCGGAAACTGGGTTAAGTATGTGAAGACATCTACATGTATGGTAAGAACCTCAAAGCTGTTTCAATGTCAATAGCTTTAATCAGAAAGAAAATGTTTAAAAAATGAACAATATCTGTGAATTTCCAATCCCTGTACATACCTCCAGTAAATACTTCAACAACTGTGGTCTGATCAGTAAAGATATACAGGAATGGGACACAAAGCAGATAGAGCTCTGGAACAGAAGTCAACACAATGATTATATAGAAGTCAGAACAATAAATAATTTAAAAGGTCAAATCATATTTACATATTAAGTAAAGTTAAGGGCTATGCAGTTATCAGCGTTCTGTTTCCCGTAAAAGGATTTTTTATTTTTTAAATGAGAGATCTGTCATAATCTGGCANGTAAAAAATTTCATTTTTTTGAAAATTTTGGCCCATTTGACCTTGAAGTAGAGGTCAAAGGTCAAATCCAAGGGTATATTTGAAATCTACACATATGACTTTTGGAAAGCCGTCTATAGAAATTTTTCCCATAACTCCTTCCGTAGGGTAGATAATTAGCATTTAATTTTGCCATTTTTAGACAAGGGTGCATTGCAATGAGTGCCACACCCAGACCCCAATACCGACAAAGCCCAAATTTTACGTGGAACGAGTTGAGATTATAGGTGACCTAAATCCATGAGATGGGTACGGGGGCCCTTACCGTCTAGGAGGAGAAGCGGTAACAGTAGCCGTCCGGCGGAGCCGGCGGAGCCAACGGATCCGGCGGAACGATCCGGACGGGACCGAAACCATGTGTACCGCCAGCGCTAACGCTGGTGGTACAATAATCCCACAAGAAATTTTAAGAAATGCATTTTTTCATAGAAACTAATAGGAAATATTGTAGGAACCTTAAAGAAATTTTATGTTATCCTACAGAATTTCCTATAGAATCCTACAGAATTTTCCATAAGAAATCCTATAGGAATTCCCACAGAAAATTTTCATAATGGGTACCAAATGTTTTATTGCATCTTATACTTTTAATTAACAATTTTATCAAACTTATTCTTATATAGTGAATTTAACAATTTAAAAAGGAAATTTAGTTACAAATAAACATTACTATTAGAATTTGATGAAAGAATTGGGGTATATCATGAGATGGAAGAGGAGGAAGTGTACAGAAAGCTGATTCAGAAGAAACTAATTGGAATCTACTTTAAAAAATGTAAATAAACATTAAAATTTAAGGTCCTTATATTATACAGAGTTCAGTAATAAAACACTTTAACCAAACTTCAATGTCTTCATCTGACTGATAAATTTTAAAAACACAATTTACTTAAAACTGCCAAATCCCTTTAATATTCTACATAAATAAACCAGTGCCCAGTGGCTTGGAACCACTACCTCTAGGGTCAACTGGTCCAAGCAGACCAGTGCTGAAAAACTTCAATTTCCCTCCCTGCACTAGTACACTGTAAGCATTTGCTATATACAGTGACTCTTTGCTGAAAGAATAGTAACTTCTACTGTTCACTTATAATAAAATAAATGAGAATACATTGCCTTGATTCCTAAAATTATTATTGGCATATACCGAAATAATCTTCTCACATACCAGCAAAGCCAGATTATCTCAATCAAATGTGAACCTTATACAAATACATTAATATAGTAGACATTCAGACCTATCTTTCAGGCCCATTATCCTACAGTGTGTGTGTGACAATTCATGTTTACACATTACTAATGACCTGAAACATAATTTATGTTGCAATACCAGAAATGATACTTCTTTTGAGAAAATGACCTTTATAACTAAAAATATCAACCAAATGGGAAAAAATCAGAAGTATATAGGAAAATAGACTATAAATATTAGGCTGCAGAACAGTTATGCAAAATTTGAGAAAAATAAATGGTAAGGTTTCCAACAATAAATGGTGGATTTTGTTAAAGATTTTAGAAAATAAAATTCACATTAATACATCAAAGCCCTCAACTCTTACCTGAATATATGTTTGTACAGAAGAAAGTAAGACTGGAAGCACGGTGTGCTCTTGAATGGATGGCAGCCATATTGCCGGGTCCTCAATGCTCTGAATAAGCTCATCCAACAAGGTGACACATACTGTCAGAATCTGGGAACACAAGTGAGTTCAAATATAGCCATTTTCATTAATTTTAAAACTGGATTAAGTGTGCAATTATACCAGACAGCAAACAAAAGAGTGAAAAGCTTTAGCTGTTTACAAACAAACAATTTGCTGAAGAGGTGGTTAGGTATACAGCTAAAATAGGAATTCCTTTGAAAGTCACGTAGCTGTGGCCTAGGCCTCTCAAGGCCTCATCTTATAGCTTCACCATCCGCCCCCTTTCTGGACAATAGAAGGGGGAGGAACACAAACACAACAGAAGGGGAAGGACAGCAAACAATGGAGGCCTAATTAGAAGCAATGCTTGGAGTTACTGAATATGTACTAAAGTTTCAAACAAGCTACATCTGGACAAATGGATTTTCCATTGATCTGTCCTACTAACTGAGATGCAAAAGTGATGCCTGCAGCCTCTTGTGGAAACAACAGACATGTTCAGTCAGGTGGATAATCTAAGAAACTAGAGAACTGCCCTATATAGTGAACAGTTGGGATTCTCAACATAACAGTGTAGCTACAGTCGACTGTAAGGGGCTACCTATTTTAGCTGTATACTGGTACTTAGAGGATAATTACATGGACCTTCTTTACAAGTCTTTTTTCTTGTACACGTGCAAGGTTTCTGCAGTGTATACATATATGTTATACCTTGAGGAGCAACTCCACATCTTTACTGCAAACATTTGCTTTCCTTGCAGGTGGAAGTTGGTAGGTCACTTTCTGTAGCAGTGTGCACACAACTGGACACAGACTCTTCAGGCTCAACACATCTGTATGGAACAGTATAGTACATGGTAAACATATCAGGAAAGAAGAAAAAAGAAAAATGGAGGTAGTGGCCTGCTTATTCATGTAACTTACAATAGCAACAATGAATTATGGAACATTAACAGATTACTTTAAAATCCTTGAATGCGTGAACTTTCAAGGGTTTGAAGCACTAAAGAAATCATATAAAATAGAAAGGCCATAGGAGGTTACTAGCCTTATGTCACAGAGGTAAAACTCAGTGACAGTATAAAGTGAAAATTAAATAATTAAGTGAAAACTATAAACAAGTAATTAAAATGAAAAGTGCTGCTTGACTTACCTTGCTTTGCTGTTAATTTTATTTGCTGTGTGGCCAGAGTCAGGGCTCCAAGCAGACCTAGCTGTATAGATGGCAGTAAGACCTCACTACTGGCACAAGAAAGCCTCAGAGCAACCTCAAGTTGATATACTCTATCTGTCCATGGCTTTAAGATACTGGAATATCATTGAATGACAAAGTTTACACTCTATCTGACCATGGCTTTAGGATACTGGAATATCATTGAGGAATATCACTGAATGACAAAGTTTATTATCATTTACTGATATAAATGACTTTCCCGGCTGGCTGAGAGAACTATTTAATAGTTTGGTTGCAATGCTTGTGATAGTAACAAGTTGGAAACTGTATCTATGTCATATTCATCATCAGTCCTATGTATTTGAAGACAATCAGACGAATGGTTTTCCATGAAATGTGGTCTCTGTATTGCATGTATTAACAAATATGCTGGGAAAAAAATCTGAAAAAAATTGTCCTATCAAGCTTATTTTCCAACTTTGTATTTTATTAATATTCATCAGTTCAGTAAGTTTGAACACAAAAGTTCAAACTGTTTTCCACTTATCCTGTTATCTCTGAAAGTGCACAGCAGCAGCCATGACAGATGCTGGTGTAGGCTACATTTGTGTCTGTACATAAAAATGGTAGAGGCTCTGAATGCATGGTTCTTACCCAGCCCAAGTGTGGAGCAGAGTCATGGAAGTGGCAGACAAAATTGAACACACCTTCACCTGGTGGGTGTCTGTAACATCTGCAAGCTGAAAAAGAAATAAAATAATGCACATTTATAACTGAACACAGGCCAATTGTTCGACCTAATCATTCATGCCATCTGACGTACACAGCTAAAGCAAGAAATCTAGAATGTGTGGGGCCTCTCTTCAAATCTCTGCTGAAGGAGTTGGCATACAGGCTTAAAGGGATAATAACTCTTCGTTTTGGCCAAAAAATGAATTTTCCTGGAGTAAACAACAATTTTTCCATACTTACCAATGGTTAATGAATCCATTTTTACATTCAAAGTTAGTCCCTGGTTTTTTTCTAAACAGTTTGGTTTTTTGTTAAAATCTCTTAAGAGATTATAACTGAGTACAGCCATCAATGGAGGTCACGTGATCTGAAGACAAGCTCAGATATCTGAATAATAGCTATAACTGCCGTTTTTGAGGTAAAACAGAATATGTTATATTTCTATGAGTTGTTCACAATGTTTTTATTGTGAAATATAGATATCATACGAAGAGTTATTATCCCTTTAATACAATTGCAGGCCTGTCACCAGCAATTTCAAAAGGGTAATTCTTTTTCTGAAAAGTGGACCTTTTACAATGGAACCTTTGTGTACCTAGATCAAATTTTACCCAGAATGGACCTTTTCCTAACAAAAAGGGTGGTTCTTTCGAACCCCCGAATCCCCCCTGTCTCTGGCCCGAGGTGCAAACATACAAAGGATGGTAAGTAGATTTTGGCAAGTTGTAAAGTTCCTTCAGTTTATTTCAGCAAAGGGATAGATTTTTGTCAATAGCTGCAGATGTAAACTGTGCTTTAATTAGCAGTTAGCATTACAATCAGAAATCATCAGTGAATAGGGCTGTGAGATGTGTGCTTACCATTGTGCTCAGTTAGCCTGCAGCTTTTGTACATGTATATCAGTATAATTGAAAGGGGTACATGTAGGAGGGAGATTCACCTTTTCTTTTTTTTTAAAGAACCCCTACCTGTGCCTGTAGTTCTGTCAGTAGATCACTGAGTATGGTAGACTTTGCTTCAACTGTTAAACCCAAAACTTCTCTCTGAAATGAGATTGATGAGGTTACTAATGCTAGAGAATAAATTTGGTCATGTTAATTCTGTTCTTTGCTATGATCAATTTAATTTGATCTACAATGTAAATGACACCAGTCAGTCCAGTGCAGGCTATATGTATGCACAGACACTGCATAACTAAAGTTCACGAAGGATCCTCTCTAAGTGCAATTATTGGATCATTAAATTATTTGGAAGTGCTACTCATTCAGATCCTGAAAAACTAAAACCAATCTAATCTTATCCAGGTCTTATAAACGAATAAGGTGTTTACTAGCACTACCCGCAGATCTTTTAGCAGTAACCCATATTAAGCACAAACCCATGTCGAAATAATCAACATACCATACAATTATTTAGCACCAACAAAGCAATACCTAGCACTAACATTCATACGTTCTGATACTGCTGGTTAACTTGTGGGTTATGTGGTTAACATGGGTGTTAGATCTGCAGGTAGTGTTAGTAAACACCTAATCTGTGAATAAGGCCTGTTTTCACAGCTTAAGATTGATGAAACATAATACAAGCTGGGCAAAATGAAAAGTCCAGAAGGAAGATTAAACAAGGACAAACTGAACTAGACTGAAAGTCCAGTATTAGATTCAAAAACTTTATTTATGTAAAATACAAATGGGCATCTTAAGTTTACATATTATTATTTGACACAGATTGAAACAATGCTAAGTTGCATGGTTAAATTAATATAACAAAAATGCTTTTTTATTTGAATACTAGTTTTCAGCAGAACTCGAATATAGGATTGTGATTGGCAAAGAATTTATTCTTTAATCAAGAAGGGATACCAAGTGGGCCATGTACCTTATTACTGCCTGCCACCCCCAGCACCATGTTCCATGCAGTCAGCAGCTTTATGATGGGGTACCACATGGGCCCCATACTACATACCTTATAACTGCCTGCCACCCCCAGCACCATGTTCCATGCAGTCAGCAGCTGTATGATGGGGTCATCTGACATATCTTCTAGGCTATGCCTGCAGGGCTTTCTAAGTAGTCTTCTTATATACTGTTATAAATGCAATAAATACTGTAATAATTATAATAATAGTAATAAAATGTGATATAATAAAGAGGTGCCTCCTGGGTATATTTACCACTATCTAGCTACATGTTGTTCAACACATCAAAAGGAAAATACTACACATGTATCCCACTTAGATTGAATGTTTTTCATTGTTTAGATTTGGTCTGTATAAATAAGAATGAAGACCATTTTCCCAATACAACATTTGCATCACTTCTGCTTGGTAACACAAACTAACATAAGGTGTAGCTTATAAAGCAGCAGTTTTGTTTACTAAGGGCTAGAGAAAACGTAACATTATTAGTGATAAAGTCTAAACGCCATGATTGTAAGAAGTATGCATGAACAGCAACCATTAGCCATTGACATTTTTCTGACACAAGCTCAGATAAAAGAAAAAAATCATAAAAATAACACTTTTACCCTCAAAACCACTGATATTCATGACCTCATTAGAAAAAGGACCAAACTTCAACTGAAGCTAAATAGAGTCCACGAACATAATATGATAATATCGTAACAACAAAAAATAAAGTAAATATTCTTCAATCAATAGCTTATACTGAAATTGTTTACCTCCGATATTTCAATGTCTGTCAAAAGCATCTTCATCAGGGAATGAGGCTAAGTAGGTGAATAGCCTCTATTCAGATTCAGAAAAATTGGAAGTAAACAATTTTAAAACTAAGCTGTCAACTGAAGGAAAGTTTTAAAACATAACATAGCTGATTGAATATTTCTCTGAATTACAACAACCCGTATTATACACAAGTGATTTTCATGCTGATTTAGGCTTGGGGTTTATGTGTTCGACTTGTAAAACTACATGTATTAAGAAAAAGAACACCCATGCACGCATGCACACACACAGCAGTGGAAAGTTACCTCAGACCAGCGAAGGAGTCTCTTATTCTTTGAAAAAACATCCAGCTGGATTTGGAGATCCTTTTCTATTTTTGTGCTATAGGAAAGTTATAAAAGAATGTAAATTAATCATATGAAATTAATTCACAACTTTTACTATACACATTTTTTATATTGTTGGAAATAAATGTTGAAAGATTTTGAATTTTGAGAAATAATGTGACAATCCAATCTTTCCTCATGAGGGGGAAAAAATATATCAATGTATTTTTTACTTTTCCATGAAGATGTCAACACAGTATCCCAAATTGAATAACGAAAACATTTAGGCATCCATGGTAATATATTTTCAGCTAGAGTTAACACACTTAAAATTTATCACATTGTAATGAACTTAGTTATCTTTGTAAAACATTGGGGAAAAGTATTACTTATGCACAGTATATAGTTCCATGGCAATGACCCTCAGCACATTTGCTACCGTCTTCATCTCATCTGACCAGGACGACTATGGAAAAAAATAGTCAAAATGCCAGTACACTACTGCCAAAGCATATAACATAAACTACAATAGATTAAACAAGTATCATGCTGCTGTTTAGTTCTGGTTCAGAAAGTAATAAAACAAGACAATTTTACACAGAATAACACATGTACTACTTTGTAAGAGCCAATAAAATGGAATTTAAAACCTTCCAATACATATATTTACTGTTAGAGATAGCCTCACCTCCTCCTGCTGTACTGGAATATCTCTCAAAACTGGTGCACAAAGACTGCCCCAGAACAAAGGACTGAAAATAGGACAGGATTGATAAAGCACCAAGCACACTCCCACGTCTCATTTCAAATTACATGTATACCCATGTCAGAATATGCAAAAAATAAATGCACCAATTCAGGACAAAGACATCAACTGTCATGCTAACAGTCAATTAAAAAAACTGCACATAACATACATGTACAACTGACTTAAGAGAAAAGATGTCAGGATCTCTATAAATTTCTTTTTCATTATGCATAGATGGGAGTTACTGATAAAAGGTTTGTTCAAGTACAGGCCCTAGATTCAAAACATGGCACATTGGTACATTTTCAATCTGAACTGCTTTATTATAATAATTTAAATAATTTTTCCTTGGCGAAATGGGGTGATGGTGTACATGGAGTGCCCCCTGACTACGCTTGTAAAGAAACCTTTTTCTGAGTGCCTGCATTGCCATGTCCCTCTGGCCCTTCCACAGTGCATAGATGAAGTCAGTAGCAGCCCGTAGTAAACTAGGAAGGCAATGATATGTGCCCTGGAACATAGCACATATTTGTTAATGTATAATATATATATCCCACAATACCATTTCTCCATATCTTTCACATTACAGAAAAATACCTAGACTTGGATTACTGGACTGTACAGTACATCAATTCTTGGGCAGTGAAAAAATATACAAATTTTGAACATCTATTAGTCTTGGTGTATACTTTTTGTACATCTTGACAAGATCATTATTTTAAACAAGGCAGCAAATCTGTCAAATGTACAGACAAAAAAACAGAAAATAAAGATGCAAATAAGTGAAAAATTAAATTTTCACAAAAAACTGTTAAATTGCCTATTGAAGCTGTATGTTAGANGACGGCGACGACAGACGCAGACGATGGCTATATGTACAGACACATCTGTGTCTGTACATAAAAAAAATACTGACCTGTTTGCTTTCTTGGATCAACTCTAACACTACTTTAAGACAGCTAAGGCTATTTGCTTCAGTCTGCAATAGAAAGATAAAATGATATGGATGAGGAAAGCAATCTTATTAATCCTTAAAACAAAAACATTCAAACATGAAACAGAAGAACGTAGTTGGTTTTTGACACAGAACACAGTGCTCTGTATGCAAGCTTGAAGGTGGAAGCAGTTACAATTAAATTCTAACAATGATGAATAGTTTGCCGTTTAGCGATTTTTCAGTAAATTAAAAAGGGAAAAAATGTATACAACCTTAAGCACTAGTACTGTAAGTGACTTTCCACAAGATATTTTCAATTGCACAGCAGTCCAAGTTATATCAATTTAAAAGTTACCTGGTGTTACACATAGGATTTAAATTTGGTATTCAAACCTATAACAGACCATCATCAGATTTCTCTGTAAGTAAAACTGTTTGTTAAAAAATTAGGAACAAGTTAATATTGGAAGCCCTGTGATAACAACAAGAACAGGTGACACAATTCAGACCACATGGAATTTAAATAAATGTGAGTTTCACATCTACACCAGATGCAAAATCTTTCCACCAATGTGCCAGCACTCACAGCAAGCTCTCCATTTCCAGATGTGTCTTCTTGGTTTGTTGACCTCATTTTCAGGAACATCTCAATTAACCCAGGCTGTGTTTCAACGCTGACAGCTAACAGCTCCAGTATGACCACTTTTAACCAAGGATCCTGAAAGTAACACAAAGTGCATCTTCAAAATTAAATATAAATATACAGAATATAAGGTACATACATATGCAATGTATAAAAAACATTAAATGTTCAACTTCACACAAAAAGGAATTTCAAATTTTGTCTAGAAGTTTCCGTTTCATCAGAGAAACATTTGTCAGTCAACAAGGTCAATAATACGCTAAGGAAACTTCCAGAAACAGCATTGTGCTAATTCGATATCCACAATGTGTTTATGCTCCATACAGTCCCAGATCAAAACAATGAACCTTCTCTAACAATAGAGAATAGATTAACATTTATTATAAAATTCAGAAAATGTAAATAGCATAGGGCTTGTCAAATGTGATTCAAATATCGTTAAAACATTATTAATAGCCCGACATCGAGAAACTAATGATCTGACCAAATAGCAATTGATTGCAATGTTTGCATATGGTTGCAATCTGTGATGCTATTAAGTTATAGAGCCCTGGTCTGCATCAACCTGGTTTAATGACACAAAAATTCAGCAATAACCCTAATATATGTCCTACCTGTATAGGAGCTCACATCTTGGCTTCACGAAGGAAATGCACTAAGCAAATTAATTATCCTTTGATCTGTTCACATCTTCTTTGTCCATACACTCAATACTTAGTCAAATTGTTAAATGTAAATGCATATTTACTATCTAAATCCAAGATCCAATCTTAACAAGCATTTTTCATTAATTATTCCCAATTTATGGATGTACCTTGCACGAGACGATCATATCAAGCTCACCTCTGTCTGCCCTTGCAACCTGGTCAAATAGGCATCCCTGATTGCTTCAGCGTCTTGCCCAAGACAAGCCAGCAGTGACATGGGTGATACCTGGTAGATATTATTATTATCATTTCAATGTTCATTGAAGATACACAACACAAATTAAATCAATTTTCAAAACTTATTTCAATATTTTTAATTTCTTGACAGCAGAAAAAAAATTAACCTGCACCCTCTTCAAATATCTAGTCTTAAGTTAGATCTTGATGAAAATCATCCCTAAAACCAAATAAAATGTATATACCAGTGACTGTCACATAATATCTCTTGGTATAGAGGTCATACTGTTATTGATTGTACATTAAGCTATAGGATAGATAATTATGTGTCAGACTGAGTATCAAATATTCTTGAAAGGCCAGAGGGGCAGAGGTAATGGTGGATGCGTAACAGAACAGATATATGTATAAAGAGTGTATTTGTATAAATTCACAACTGACAGCATGTTCAAATCAANGCCTTTGGCTCATGGACTACTGACCTGTTTGCTTTCTTGGATCAACTCTAACACTACTTTAAGACAGCTAAGGCTATTTGCTTCAGTCTGCAATAGAAAGATAAAATGATATGGATGAGGAAAGCAATCTTATTAATACTTAAAAACATTCAAACATGAAACAGAAGAACGTAGTTGGTTTTTGACACAGAACACAGTGCTCTGTATGCAAGCTTGAAGGTGGAAGCAGTTACAATTAAATTCTAACAATGATGAATAGTTTGCCATTTAGGGATTTTTTCAGTAAATTAAAAAGGGAAAAAATGTATACAATCTTAAGCACTAGTACTGTAAGTGACTTTCCACAAGATATTTTCAATTACACAGCAGTCCCAGTTATATCAATTTAAAAGTTACCTGGTGTTACACATAGGATTTAAATTTGGTATTCAAACCTATAACAGACCATCATCAGATTTCTCCGTAAGTAAAACTGTTTGTTAAAAAATTAGGAACAAGTTAATATTGGAAGCCCTGTGATAACAACAAGAACAGGTGACACAATTCAGACCACATGGAATTTAAATAAATGTGAGTTTCACATCTACACCAGATGCAAAATCTTTCCACCAATGTGCCAGCACTCACAGCAAGCTCTCCATTTCCAGATGTGTCTTCTTGGTTTGTTGACCTCATTTTCAGGAACATCTCAATTAACCCAGGCTGTGTTTCAACGCTGACAGCTAACAGCTCCAGTATGACCACTTTTAACCAAGGATCCTGAAAGTAACACAAAGTGCATCTTCAAAATTAAATATAAATATACAGAATATAAGGTACATACATATGCAATTTATAAAAAACATTAAATGTTCAACTTCACACAAAAAGAAATTTCAAATTTTGTCTAGAAGTTTCCGTTTCATCAGAGAAACATTTGTCAGTCAACAAGGTCAATAATACGCTAAGGAAACTGCCAGAAACAGCATTGTGCTAATTCGATATCCACAATGTGTTTATCCCAGATCAAAACAATGAACCTTCTCTAACAATAGAGAATAGATTAACATTTATTATAACATTCAGAAAATGTAAATAGCATAGGGCTTGTCAAATGTGATTTAAATATCGTTAAAACATTATTAATAGCCCGACATCGAGAAACTAATGATCTGACCAAATAGCAATTGATTGCAATGTTTGCATATGGTTGCAATTTGTGATGCTATCAAGTTATAGAGCCCTGGTCTGCATCAACCTGGTTTAATGACACAAAAATTCAGCAATAACCCTAATATATGTCCTACCTGTATGGGAGCTCACATCTTGGCTTCACGAAGGAAATGCACTAAGCAAATTAATTATCCTTTGATCTGTTCACATCTTCTTTGTCCATACACTCAATACTTAGTCAAATTGTTAAATGTAAATGCATATTTACTATCTAAATCCAAGATCCAATCTTAACAAGCATTTTTCATTAATTATTCCCAATTTCTGGATCTACCTTGTACGAGACGATCATATCAAGCTCACCTCTGTCTGCCCTTGCAACCTTGTCAAATAGGCATCCCTGATTGCTTCAGCATCTTGCCCAAGACAAGCCAGCAGTGACATGGGTGATACCTGGTAGATATTATTATTATCATTTCAATGTTCATTGAAGATACACAACACAAATTAAATCAATTTTCAAAACTTATTTCAATATTTTTAATTTCTTGACAGCAGAAAAAAAATTAACCTGCACCCTCTTCAAATATCTTGAGTTAGATCTTAATGAAAATCATCCCTAAAACCAAATAAAATGTATATACCAGTGACTGTCACATAATATCTCTTGGTATAGAGGTCATACTGTTATTGATTGTACATTAAGATATAGGATAGATAATTATGTGTCAGACTGAGTATCAAATATTCTTGAAAGGCCAGAGGGGCAGAGGTAATGGTGGATGCGTAACAGAACAGATATATGTATAAAGAGTGTATTTGTATAAATTCACAACTGACAGCATGTTCAAATCATTAAAGCAGGTTCAATGGAGGACTGCAGATATTCCGATTGTGTTAGGTTGTTGTGATGTCAGTGGGTTAAGCTGGCTGGTCATTTTTGGCTGGAGGTACACGGGACCGTAGACATGAGTACAAAGTAGAAGCAGATTTTCCAGTGACATAGTAAGATAATACCTGTATCTTTTGGCATTTTGAGCAGAGAAAACAAATAAAAACACTGTACATAAAAAGGACTAAATGTCTGTTCTTACCATTGCCAGCCTCTTCAGCATCATAGTGGCCAGAGCAGATAACCTGGGGTCATGACGGTGATGTATGTACTGGGCTATAATGGCTACAAGATGTCGCTTTGATCTATGAAGTGGCACTGCAAACAATGCCTGTTCTACAGGCGACAAAGGTTGGTCCAAGGGTCGTAATAGTAGCAGTCGGTTGAGAACTGAGAATGCTATCCTCACCAGGAAAATGAGGTCCACACCACAACCTTCACCACCACTGGAAAGGCAAAGGAAATAGGGGTTATATGTGATGCTAATTATAACTACAAGCAATTGCAGAATTAATGCTTAGTCATGCTATCATAATTATGATAATAATTTGCTCACCTAATATTTATACAATATAAATGCGATATCAATTGATGTCACAGACTAAAAAACTAGACAGCAAAGCTGGCAAATATACAGACACTATACAGGAAACAAGGCAGCAAAGCTGACATATGTTCAGACATTACGCAGAAAAAAGTGCACCAAATAATGTTTTGGCCAATTCAGATGCACTGTTACATAATTCTTTAAAATAGCATAATCACTCTTACCCTCTTACATTATGTTCTACAGGTAACATGGACATTGAAAAACTAGCAAGTGATTCAGTTCCATGGGATTTAAAAGCCACTGAAAATGCTAATGTGTGAAAAATTAAAAAAAAATCACAAAAAAAAAAAGAATAAATACTGTAAATGTAAACTGATCATGCCGATTTTTGAAAGCAACCTGTCTCTTTACCAAACAATGCAACTCAGTAAAACAAAAATACAGGTATTTATGGGACAAATGCCATGTGTCAGTGACGATGCAGACAGTCAGACCAATCAGAATACATACAGACGCTCTAAGTGTCTGTATATAAAACATGTTTGTAAGAGTACATTTAAGGTGTCATTATTATCATGTGTCCTACTTCATAGCGTTGGTTGTCAATCCCCTCAAATATCTTTTTTCTTTGCTTTCTTTATGCCACTATTATGTAAATACAAGGTGACTGTTCAACAAACTAAGTACATCATAACCAGCAGACATGTAGATATAATACAGCCAAGTGGCACGGCAAACAACGCCTGTTCTATAATTTTTAATTTGTTTGATAGGTTTACATGACAATTTTTGTCTCTAAGACACAATGCACATGACAAAACAAAGGTTTCAAATATAATTAAGTGTACCAAAAATAAATCCACAAAGGTACATGTATGTCTTATTCATTGATAGTGACCACTTTAAACTTTAAAATGAATTACTCAAATTTGACAAAAATGATAAAGTAGTGCTCCATGTCAAAGTAGTGTTCCATGAGTTTTTATGTACATTTTTCACTCAAAATTTTGTGACAAAATCTAGAAGAAAAACAGTGTATTAACATGATAGTGGTTAGATCTTTTGGTCAGAACATACCAAAGAAAAACATTCTAACTTGAATCCACATAAACTTATGCTTATCCAAAAACAATTCTAACCTTGCTCTCTGTGACATGTTAAAATGAAGTCCTCAAAAGAAATTGGTAAGGCAATGCACTATACACGCTGGATAAAATGCATATGCTACTAGCAAAGAAAATTTTGTAACTTACATATAACTTGAAATATTTACACCAGAAAAAAAGCTTCATAGTCTTCTTATAGTAAATACATATATATGTTCTTATCTTCACTGACAACAATGAAGATATCACAATAGCCCACCTTGACACATCAGTGTATGCATATAAAAAGGATCAAATCTTAGGGACCACAGATATTTGGATCGATCTATCTCCCTGGGGAGTCTCACTAAATTGCTATCGACTTAACCGGCTTAAATTATCTATACCCCTAGCTGATTCGGTAGGTGTGACAGACATTTAAGCCGGTTAGTTGATAGCAATTTAGAGTGAGACTCCCCAGGGAGTAAGGGCGATCCAGATGGATCGATCTAGGCACGGGAACCCAGTCTTAAATGTCTTGCAGCCAACCATGTTGTTACCTGCTCTGCTGTGCTAGTAGTTGTTCCAGTGTATCTGTGCCAGTAGCCACAATCTCCAGCAGTGCTCGGCCAGCTTCACTGAATAACATGCCATGGACACAAACTGAGCGCAGACTGGGCTCTGACCTGAAATTGATCAAGATGTTATGAAATTTAATTCTGGAATATTTTTTATTGTAAGTGTAATGGATGCCTGTACGTGTAGAAAAAATTAATAATAATAAAAAATAAATAAATAAAAAGAATTCTTAAAGCTTAAAGTAAAGGTCTAAAAGTAAATGTCTAAAATATCCCAAATGCAGTGCACTCCTTCATCGCTCACAACAGGTACAATGATTACCATTTGTTACCCTTAAATTGGTCAGTAATATTATTGTCACCTATTTCTAAGATATTAACCTTTGCCAGCTATCTATAGAACAAACACAGTTTTCATGATATCATGGGAATTGTAGCAATACCAAACTTCTAAAGCAATTTAAATCTTGATGCCATTTTGCAGCATTTTGTATCCTTCATTTTGTCTAAACAAAAACATGAAAGCCAGGAGAATCCCATTTAAAGGAAAGTGTATCTAAAATTTTGTGACAAGTGGTTGGATATTTGTTGGTTGTTCCATGATGATTTTGCCTTGTAATCCATATCATGCTAACCAGCTGGGGGAAGAACGTGGATCTTGAGAAGATAGATAACTAGAGGATCAGAGAGGCGATACCGCCTCCGAATATTGTACCACCAGCTGGAGCAAGCGCATTTGTATAGACCCCCACATACACAAAATAAGGGACACAGCCACCAGTNGAAAAAATACTGTAAATGTAAACTGATCATGCCGATTTTTGAAAGCAACCTGTCTCTTTACCAAACAATGCAACTCAGTAAAACAAAAATACAGGTATTTATGGGACAAATGCCAAGTGTCAGTGACGATGCAGACAGTCAGACCAATCAGAATACATACAGACGCTCTAAGTGTCTGTATATAAAACATGTTTGTAAGAGTACATTTAAGGTGTCATTATTATCATGTGTCCTACTTCATAGCGTTGGTTGTCAATCCCCTCAAATATCTTTTTTTCTTTGCTTTCTTTATGCCACTATTATGTAAATACAAGGTGACTGTTCAACAAACTAAGTACATCATTACCAGCAGACATGTAGATATAATACAGCCAAGTGGCACGGCAAACAATGCCTGTTCTATAATTTTTAATTTGTTTGATAGGTTTACATGACAATTTTTGTCTCTAAGACACAATGCACATGACAAAACAAAGGTTTCAAATATAATTAAGTGTACCAAAAATAAATCCACAAAGGTACATGTATGTCTTATTCATTGATAGTGACCACTTAAAACTTTAAAATGAATTACTCAAATTTGACAAAAATGATAAAGTAGTGCTCCATGTCAAAGTAGTGTTCCATGAGTTTTTATGTACATTTTTCACTCAAAATTTTGTGACAAAATCTAGAAGGAAAACAGTGTATTAACATGATAGTGGTTAGATCTTTTGGTCAGAACATACCAAAGAAAAACATTCTAACTTGAATCCACATAAACCTATGCTTATCCAAAAACAATTCTAACCTTGCTCTCTGTGACATGTTAAAATGAAGTCCTCAAAAGAAATTGGTAAGGCAATGCATTATACACGCTGGATAATATGCATATGCTACTAGCAAAGAAAATTTTGTAACTTACATATAACTTGAAATATTTACACCAGAAAAAAAGCTTCATAGTCTTCTTATAGTAAATACATATATATGTTCTTATCTTCACTGACAACAATGAAGATATCACAGTAGCCCACCTTGACACATCATTGTATGCATATAAAAAGGATCAAATCTTAGGGACCATTCCCACAGATATTTGGATCGATCTATCTCCCTTGGGGAGTCTCACTAAATTGCTATTGACTTAACCGGCTTAAATTATCTATACCCCTAGCTGATTCGGTAGGTGTGACAGACATTTAAGCCGGTTAGTTGATAGCAATTTAGAGTGAGACTCCCCAGGGAGTTAGGGCGATCCAGATGGATCGATCTAGGCACGGGAACCCAGTCTTAAATGTGTTGCAGCCAACCATGTTGTTACCTGCTCTGCTGTGCTAGTAGTTGTTCCAGTGTATCTGTGCCAGTAGCCACAATCTCCAGCAGTGCTCGGCCAGCTTCACTGAATAACATGCCATGGACACAAACTGAGCGCAGACTGGGCTCTGACCTGAAATTGATCAAGATGTTATGAAATTTAATTCTGGAATATTTTTAATTGTAAGTGTAATGGATGCCTGTACGTGTAGAAAAAATTAATAATAATAAAAAATAAATAGATAAAAAGAATTTTTAAAGCTTAAAGTAAAGGTCTAAAAGTAAATGTCTAAAATATCCCAAATGCAGTGCACTCCTTCATCGCTCACAACAGGTACAATGATTACCATTTGTTACCCTTAAATTGGTCAGTAATATTATTGTCACCTATTTCTAAGATATTAACCTTTGCCAGCTATCTATAGAACAAACACAGTTTTCATGATATCATGGGAATTGTAGCAAGACCAAACTTCTAAAGCAATTTAAATCTTGATGCCATTTTGCAGCATTTTGTATCCTTCATTTTGTCTAAACAAAAACATGAAAGCCAGGAGAATCCCATTTAAAGGAAAGTGTATCTAAAATTTTGTGACAAGTGGTTGGATATTTGTTGGTTGTTTCATGATGATTTTGCCTTGTAATCCATATCATGCTAACCAGCTGGGGGAAGAACGTGGATCTTGAGAAGATAGATAATAATATACTTTGCAAATTTAAAGCAAAACAAAAATCAGGCATGTTGCTAGTAGGACAAATGTTGCAAAGGCACTGGAAAAAAATGTAAAAAAAAATGGTTTTACAGTTATGATCTGAGCAAATGTATTGGAGAGTCACAATGACAAACATTACAGGTCGAAAACTTACTTGGCATTTTGAGTAGTATCTGTGAGAGTGAGGATCTTGTGGAAGATGTCCAAACATTTGTAACCTTAAATAAAAAATACTGTATAATTAAGAGTGTACTCTGCATGCGTCAGAAGCGTCATGCTTCATGCCTCTGAGACGTGGGCTGCCACCGGTGACACTATTCAACGACTGCTCCGTAATGACCGAGCCATGATCAGATGGATCTGCAATGTCAAGCTAAAAGACATGGCTAGCTCTGATTCTCTGCTCCTGAAGTTGGGTCTGCAGGACACTGAAGAAGTGCTGTGCCGCAGTAGACTCCGATGGTTCGGGCATATAGAGAGAAGCAATGGCTGGATTAACCACGTGAGAGAAGTTGAAGTAGTGGAGGATAGAAAGAGGCCTGGCAGACCAAAGTTAGCTTGGAAGGACGTGGTGAGAAGAGACAGGGAAGCGCTTGGTCTAGTCGGCAAGGACCCTCAGGATAAATCAAGTTGGAGAGGAAGACTGCGTGTCAGACTGGCCCCACCCTCTGTTAAGGATTAATCCCATCCAGTATAAAATAAACTCTGATGATGATGATAATGATGAAGAGATCAGAGGTAATAATGCCTCTTGTGTTTGTAACACCAGCAGGATTAAATACATAAAATGTTCTTAGCCTGTACATCAAAAATTGAGCAAGCTGGACTCCTACATACCACAAGCATACCATATACCTATAAATCTAGTGCCTCAGTGCTCACACTGGTAGCACAATAACCAATGAAACTAAAGGATTTTAAATTAGCCAATAAATCCTCATGCTAGAAATTAGAGGATCTCTCATCAAAAGCATCATAGAATCTTATGCAGTCTGTGCAATAAACCTTTTAGCTTACTGATCATTCAGACCACATCTGTTCAGTTTCCTTACATCTACTGGACAGGATCTACTGTTCGGATGAAATTTCAATAAGACTAGACATATCCTGTTATTGCATTAATATTAGTAAAAACAAGATATGATTTTTTGAAATAAAAAAAAAAAATAAAAAACATAAGATTGAGTATATAGGACTTCCCATCCAAGTTCAATAGCAAATACATGATTTGGATATTTTAGAAGTGTGGTTCATGGTGAAAAGTAGGCCAAAGGTCAAATTTAAGGTCATATGAAGACTGTCATGTTATGAGTTATGTTACGAGTTCCTTTTCAAGATCAGGAGTAATTAAAGGGCATATCTCTGCCAGTTTTGGAGATATAAGGACTGGAAATTTTGCAAAGAGCAGTTTCTAGTGAAAAGTAGGTCAAAGGTCAATTTCAAGGTCACAGTTAGGTTGCCCCCATTGAACTTCCAATTCAGGTTCACTAGTAACTATGGGCATACTTCTGCTAAGTTGGAGTATTTCATGATCTTCACCTCTGAATATTGCGACGATGTACTTTTTCATAAAGCGCAACTCTAACGATATGAAAAAAAAAAAAAAACAGACACCTCATCTAGTTTTGTGCTTTACAAGCTCTACAAAAAAAAAAAAAAAAAAAAAAACAGACATCTCTAGCATTTACAGTTCCAAAATTAAAGAAAGTTTTCAGTTTCAGCATCTTATGGCTGCTTCTTCCATGATAATGTACCAATTGACCCCAAACTCACGAAGATGAAAGATGACCCCAAGTGTAACACCTGCCCATAATATTATTCCCAATTTTTGAAAATAATGGCCCGTTTGACCTTGAAAGAAAGGTCAAATCCAAGGAAATATTTGAAATCTCCATATGACTTTCGATAAGCCATCTATTAATAATTTTTTCACTACGACCCATACTCACACTAGACCCATACACCAACAAAGCCCAAACTTTACGTGGATGGAGTTGAGATTATATTTTACCAAAACCCAAGAGATGGGTATGCAGGCTGTTGTAGAATAAGAGGAGAAATGGTAACGGTGACGTGACGGTAGAGTCGGCAGCTGAGACAGACAAGATGGGTCCTGACTAAAACCATGTGAACCGCCAGCACTGCACTTGTTGCCCATAGTTCTTTTGGAATTATATAATAATAATAATAATAATATTTTGTGGAATGAAGCTGAACACAAAGTGTGAAATAACTACATATACCAGTTAATGCTTATCTGAAAACTAGACATAAAATACAAAACATATTAAGTCATTATATATAAAGATATACATAGAAACAGGGTAGATGACATATAGAAATGTTGGGTGCTGAAATATTTTTTATAAGTCACAATAACTTTCACCTAAACAACAGGTTAATCTTACCTAAATCAGAAATTTAGATTATATTTTATGGAGTGAACAATACAGAAATGACTCTTAGTAGTACAAAATTAAATTTTGAAAATAAATAAATAAATAAATAAATAAATAAATAAGCAAATTATGCTACATTGACTCCCCTCAAAGAATTAAAAGAGATTTACATTTTAACATTTAGTTTTTATATGGTAAATGTTAAGTGAAGACAAAAATATGGCACAGACTAGGACAGATATAGTGATCGTTTCTGTATTTGGATATCATAACAAAACCAGGACAAAATCCAACAAAGAGCTTCATTTACCTCAGACCCATACTCATACCTAGGGAGTCTCTTTGCTTAAAACTGATATATCTCCACTTGCGGTAGGCTGGGAAGACCTCCCTAAGGATGAACACCAAACATGGGCTTAGCTCTTGCAATCTCTGCAGCTGACTCAATGGCTAAAAGGACAGTAAAACACACACATATATATATAAAAAAATCATTACTTTTGTGAAAATGAGCCAATAAGGCTGATATTCAAACTTGACCTAAATTTTATGAATATTCTTCACTTCTGTTTTGAAGACAAAAGGTAAAACAGTTTTCACTTTATTTGTATAACACTGAAAGTGCAAGATGACAATGCCGATGACAGATATATGCGAGGGTTATATGTACAGACACATCTATGTCTGTACATAAAAATGCTATTTTCTCAAGCAGTTAAAAATGATTTTTTAGTATGTTCATTAAGGGATAACTTGTCAATAGTGCTTTCTGAATTTTGCATTATTTGCCATGTATGATAGGTTTGTGAAATATAAAAGTCCATGATGTGCCTGTACATAAAAAGTGAAGAACAATTTTAGATGACAGGTTTCTTTGTGATACTGATCCCGGGTTTTCAGTGTTAATCTCTGCTAAATATTATCAATATTAGAATATCAAATTATTAGAATATTAAAATGTGACTCTACTGACGCTGAAAACTGATGATGAAAATAGGTCCTGAATTACAATGACAACAAGTTTATTGCCCACTAAATGCACATTCAATTACATTTGCAAACTCACTAATACAAAATTTCTTATATTATATTATATTATATTATATTATATTATATTATATTATATTATATTATATTATATTATATTATATTATATTATTATAATCCTATGTTATAGTAATAGACAGTTTGTCTCAATCTTGAAGTTAAATCAACACAAAGACTAACATATATACAATTTGATCACGATTTTCATGGCACACATATGAATAAAGTGCTATGAGTAAATTATAAACCTAGTTACTTTGATCACTGTCAGCAGTTGTCCACCTCAGGTATCTACTTACCATAATCATGTTTTCCATCAGTTGTAGCACACTAAGAGTGACAGGGTATCTGCCTAGAGGACATTCATTCCCAGCTAGAACAATACCATAACTTCCAGAATTGAGACCACTGCCACTGCAACATGAAGCAATACTTGGTCATTATTATATCCTTATTTTTCATATGTATTTCCTATATACACAGCTAATAAAGACAATAAACAGGCATTGAACAGATATAGAAAGTACCCCCTCAGCCATGGTAATTTCATATCTATCTTTTCTATAACAATATTCAATTTGACCCAAGTTTTCATTTTTGCAATGTAATAGGTCACATGAGGTCCACATGACCACTGTCATATCATCTAGATAAAGGATCACCACTGATGTATGGCTGCTTCTTGAAACATACCTAACAGCTTCTTCAACCAGGGTATAATTCTCCGTCCAAAATGGAAGAAGTCCAGTCTGCTGAATCAGATGCCAAACCTTTCAAATGAACAAAAATCACTCATTCAATCAACAATATGAATCAAATCAACCAAAACTACCAATTTATTAGTAGGCAACGTTGTAAAATATCACAAACATTCCAGACATTTTACAGCATTAATTCAAGTACTTTTTATGTTTTTTTGACTGAAAATGAGGGCAATTTACTTTCATTTATAAGTGTACATACCAAATTTACACACTGAAAATCCCAATAAAAAATGCTATTTCCTTATAGCGCTTAAAATGTAGCTTAGTATGTTCATTAAGGGATCACTCAATAGTGTTTTCTGAATTTTGCATTATATACATTGTACACTGTTATCAATTTTAAATGACCCTTGAATTGACTTCTGTTATTGTAACTCTTATGAATAATCAAACGATGGTTCAATCAAACTGATTTTCAAAGTGGACCTGCATTTTACTGATACACATGTAATCAACAGTGCTGTAAGTTTGAAAACAAAAAGGTTAAAAGGATTTCCATTTATGGTGCTATCTCTGAAAGGTACAGCATCTGTATCTATATGAACGGCAGATGCATGTCATGGATATATGTACAGACAGGATTCGTCTGTACGTGTCCTTACATACTAACATATTTTATTCTTTGGGTGTGCCTGTTTAGGAGCACAAAATCTAAGATAGCTAGAGCATGATAGGGCAACAATGAGGGCAATTACCACTAATGGTGAAGTGATGACTTTATGTACAGGCACTTTGTGTTTGTCCATAAATATATATGGACCAATTCAATTATGCCGGATTTCAATTTCTAACTGACAATGAGACACATCCTGTATGTTTGAGACAAGTAAGAAGGTGAACAAAAGTGTCGTACAGAGACATGCAGCTACATGCAGTGATAACGCGGACACTCAGGTGATCATAATATATATACACTGTGAAAAACAAAAACCTTACCTCTCCTGGTTGTTCTTGGGCAAATATTGCCACAACATCCAAACATCTCCCTAATAAATCAATAGGAGGCGATGGCAGTGCACTGAACCTGGGAAATATTATACTTCAAACATTATTAAATCAACTTCATGTTAAACTCACATAGCTATAAGATATTTCATCTAATCAGTAAAAGTAATTTAACTATTCCCTTTGGTTATTAGCAATGTACTTGTGGAAACTAAAAGTGTGTTTTATGCAGGTACCTCAAGTTTGGAGGGGTGGACCATTTTTTATATCAGATAGTGGGGGTACTTCATGTTGAGCGAAAAACTATTTTACAGTTACTTGGTACATCCACTGAATATAGAAACTATGGTGATGCTTGATATATATCTAATGTTGCCAATGAATGGGCTTTGGACAAAATGATGAAAACTATGCTAAATTTAGCTTATATTGTTTCAAAAATCTTATAACGTTTTCATCTGAAGAGGGATCACTTTATACAAATCACTGGTATATAGTTCTGAGAAGCTATCCTAAAGTTAGCACAAGTATGTTACAATAAATGAAAAAAAAAGCCCATTAATTCATTATTTTGGTTTCAATTTAATGTGTTTATTTACACTAGTACATGTACTATTCCTGATCTATCTGCAGTTTTTAGCATTCAAACTGCTGTCTTGAGGCAAAGTTCTTCAGATATGCAGATATTAAAAAAAAGAAACACTTTTTATCCAAAATTTTGACAAGACCCAAGAAAATGTATATCAAAGCTTATACCTATTAACATCATTTAGTTCTCTCTGGTGTCAAACTGCATGACTTCTGTCTCTAACACCTCTCATCAATATCTTTGAGAAAAGCAGTGATGCTTCGATCATTTACTCTAATACCTTTTCGTAAATGACCAACAGATGTTTGAGAAACTGTTACCCATTTTTACTCAACATCTAAACTTTAATTTGGAAAGATACCTGTGTATGATGGTAAAAAAAGATTCCACAATATGAGCCAACTGTTGTGCAAGGTTTGAGTTTGACCTAATGACTGCATGGACAAGCTCTGCAATCTCCTGTACCCTGGTCAGACTCTCATTTGACACAAGACCTGAAACAACATACATCAAATACAACATTATAATGATTAACTACTATACTTCAGTAAAATACTGTTGCCCATTAAACATACAGCCCATTAAACATACAGAACCTCTGAAGACAAGCAAGGCTTCATGGATTCAGCACTCACAGAAGTCTTGCACGAAGTTAGTTCACATGCTTTTTTTTATAAATCTCACTGAATAAAATTTAAACAAACCTAATCTTATGCTTAATTAAGAAGCTCTCTCTCTCTCTCTGTTAATATTTTCAAATTTAGATCTATCAAAACAACTGTTACATGTTAACATCATGACTATATAGGAATCTAAAAGGACTCTGTTGTATTCTTTCAGAAAACTGGGTCATATAATATTCATGGGGTAAAAAATCAGATCAACAACGCCACAGACAGATTGAACTGAAAATATACAGATACATAGTGTCTATATAAAAACTTAATGGACATACCTGCACCATGAGATATTTGCTGATTTAAGCTCTGTACCTCACACAGCATCAGCTGCCAGCCACTGTAACTGGTCTCCCATTGGATGACAGGGGCACCATCACCTACACAATAGCAACAGCATAAAAAAACATCATAAAATAAATCCCCAACACAAAGGAGGAACCAACACCTATGCAACCTGTCTAGATGAAAAATTGTTAATTATGCTAACGCCAGATACTCTAAATGAAAGAACAGAAATTATAACTATGTGTTGTCAAGCCATTAAAAAAACATTTGAAACATCATTTTAAATAAACACCTCCTGATGATCAGGCATACCCTATGGGTATGTCATTGAAACTCAAGAGGTTCACATGTCTAGTTTTTTAATTTATTTACTTTTAATTGTGTATATATATATATATAAATATATATATATAATTTTTGTATGTGTCTAATGTTACATTTTCCAAAATTTAAGATTATGAAGCAAAATACAATGCATATTCTATGCGGAAAGCATGCTCACAAGATCGGTGCCATGTTGCCTATGTCTCAATGTTGTTACCCAGTATGGTATATATAAAATATAAAATACCTGTTTGTAACAACATCCCTTGTGTATTGGCTGGAATAACCAATGTTTCTGAAATGGATAAGTACCATTTTTTAACTAGAGGATCAGAGAGGCGATACCACCTCCGGATATTGTACCACCAGCTGGAGTAAGCGCATTCATATGGAAACCCCTCCAAAAAGGGACACCACCACCACCACCAGTCTTGTGCTTGACAAGCTCTATAAAATTAAATCAAGAAGAGTTCTCAAAATATACAAAAAAAACATAACTAAAAATGGTACAATCAAGCAGATTTTAGAATTGACCTGTATTTTCCAACATTGATCAGTCCTGTGATTTTCCAGACAAATGAAGATGTGAGGGGCAGGAAAATATGCAAAGTTCAGTTCATGGTGAAAAAGTAGGCCAAAGGTCAATTTTAAGGTCACAGTTAGATTACCAGTATGTGACTTCCTATACAAGTTTAATAAAAACTATGGGCCTATCTCTGTCAGTTTTGGAGATAAAAGGGACGGAAAATTTACAAAGTTCAGTCCATGATGAAAAGTAAGTCAGAGGTCAATTTTAAGGTCACACGTAGCTTGCCAGTATATGACTTCCTATAAAAGTTTAACTAGTATTTACGGTTCCAGAAATAGAGAGAGTTTTCAGTTTTGGCATCTAACGGCTGCTTCTCCAGTAAAAATGCACTGATTGACCCCAAACTCCCAAAGATGAAAGTAGTTCCTAATTATAACCCCCCACTGTAATATGAGAGCTTAGGTCTATGTAGTTTCTAAAAATTGGCACAAACAAATATATTTTTGCAAAAAAATCCCATTTTTAGAAAATTTTGGCCCCTTTGACCTTGCAATAAAGGTCAAAGGTCAAATCCAAGGGCATATTTGGAATCTTCATATACGATTTTTTTTAGACTTCTATAATAATTTTTCCCATAATTTCTTTGATTTTGGAAATATTTGGCATTGAATTTTCAAAAATTTTGACAAGGGTGTGTTTCAACTAGCTTCACGTCCAGGCCAATGCACTGACTGAGACAAAAAGAACAGGGGGTTCAGGTTGAGATTATATGTAACCTAAATCCAAGAGATGGGGACATGGGTGCTTGTGGTCTTGGAGGAGAAGCGGTAACGGTGACTTGTATCCCGCGCCAGTACACGGAGGTGGCAGAGCCGTATGAGATGGGTCGGGACTAAAACCATGAGTACCATCAGCGTACACGCTGGTGGTACTAACAATACCAAGACAAGTCTGTAATCCCTCCCCTATGCTATTGTATCAACAGATCGGGACATCAAACTGAGCTAGACATTCAAGATTGCAATTCTGATGTTCCATCAAACTATGGCATTATTTTGCTTATTTCCTGATAATATAAGACGGAGCCTTTCAAAAAGATTTTCTAACACCAGATTGTAATACTTGTATTTTTATCATTCACTTTTAAAATGTAGCAATTTTCACTTTTAAAATATAAACATTCAAATAAAACAAGGCAGCAAAGCTGTCAAATGTACAGACAAAAAACAGGAAATAACTATGCACAAAATAGGCTACTGTCAATTCTGATGCAAAAATACATTATGTTAAACTGCAAATTCAACATCAAATTTTAATTATCCTCAACAGGTAATACCAATGTAATTAAAATATGTGACAAGTTTACACTTTGAAAATGTATAACTTCCAGAAAAAGAAGTCACTTAGACTGCTTTTCCAACTCAGACTGCATTTTAGTCCTGTATTTCTTTTTTGAAAGTTTGGCAATCAAAAGTAACATGGTTTTCCCATAATGGTCATCATGGCAGCAGCACCCAAAATTGTGTTTTCTTCTATTCTGATGCAATATTACATAATGGTTAACAGCATAATGACCGTCAATTTTTAATAATAAAATATACGTATCATGGATTTTCAGAAAATGTGACTAGCATGGGTCTTCAAGCCCGTGGAACTTCAAAGTCACACCTTGAAAATGCCAATATGTGAAAAATTAAATTTTCACAAAATAACTGTTTAACTGGCAGTAAGAATTACCAAACAGACTGTATTTCCTACTGAAGCTGTATTTTAGTCCCATGTT
>NW_019775488.1:0-21619 GCF_001039355.2 Lingula anatina | reverse complement strand
TTTCTGTATTTCCACATAAGCAATTGTATTGTTTTTTATGTCTTTAAACATTATATAATATTATTTTATGCACTGTCATCATTTTTCAAATATTGAGACTTTCATCATGTGACTTTGGTCTCTCATGGTCCTGAAACTGTAATCTTATTGAAGGGGTGGATTGAGACCATCTTCTGGGTCTTCTGGAAGACAGGTTATTAAGTTTATATTGACTGGTATCTATTTTTTTCTGTTGGAAGACCATCAAAATGGAGGATGGATCAACATAGATACTTTGGAATACTGTCAGAAAATATCTCAGGGTCCGCTCCTGTTATTGACCATGTTACCTGTTGTGCATGATTAAAATTCAGTGTTGACTGACAGTGCTATTATAAGCATTATTTATTATTGCATCAAAATTGACAAAATGACCTTTTTTTATATCTTTATTTTCTGTTTTTTTTCTGTACATTTGACAGCTTTGCTGCCTTGTTATATAGTTTTGGAAGTGTGTGGTATAATTAAGACGCAGGAAATAATTTATTTTTTGGATTCCTTGAACATTAGACTGAAAGACTACCATGTTTAAAAATGTATTAAACAATTGAAAATACCTCTTAACTGAAATCATTGTTTTTTTTTAATGTTTCAGCTGAAGATGTTTTATGTATTTGTATCTGATTTCTCTAAATTTCACTGTTCTTATCATATACTGATGATTGATCAAAGTAGACATGAAAACATTCCATAGAAAGATAAAACTATTTTATATGTAGGTCATGAGTAAAATTAATTTGCTATTATTGTTATTATGTATGCAGTAACAGCTGTTATTGCTACTATAGCTGATACATAATTGGTACTTTGTAATTTGACAAAAGCCTTGAAATACTGAAATAAATATATTTTACTGGGACGTTTATCTATATGGAGGACCCCAATAAAATGCTAGATGCAGCTTTTCCAGGGATTGCTGCCAATAAATGTGAGATTTGAGTCACCTGAAGTAGCAAAATTTACAAAGCACTGTCAACAAATTATTTTTGTATTTGTATCATGTTTCATTATTAATGTAAATACATAATATCTAATGAAAAGGAATGTATTCTATCAATTTCCATGTAACTATACATTGTTTGAATATAATTTTTTTTTTCAAACAAAAAATCAGAAAGATTATTATTTTTATTTGCAACATACCAGGGTGGTGCTACTGGTTGCGTGGTGCTCTGTAAGGCGAGTTGCAGCTCACTGAATATCTCTTCAAGATCATCCTGTAGGCAGAAAATTTACTTAAAATTTTGGAAAAAATAACTTTCAACAAAATCCAAAACTTTAATGATAATGAATGTGAGTAGGATTGAACTTTGAGTTGATTTAATATCGGTAGAAAAATTATTAGGTCGCCTTTTCCTTGGCAGGAAAATTGCTGGCAGCCTTGTATTAGTTGTAAACAAAAGCATTAAATATTAAATTCCCTAGTTAAGGGACAGAATTTTATTCTAACTTTTTTTCAAGTATGATGTGCAGTCAAACTACAGTTCACGGGTGGTTGTAGACTATATTCGGACTAATATTCCCTTGCTGTACTGATATATCATAACTTGATCACGATCGACAGGGAAAGTAAAACTCTGCCAGCTGTCCACGTGTTTTGTGTGAGACCGCTCGATTATCGTCGATTTTATCCACATGCTGCAATCCAGCTTCGTTTAATCAAGCTAAGAGACAGACTTACCTCCAATGATGTCAACTTCGAGGCCATTATTAATCAACGCGAGCCAAAAATCTGTCAAAATGACGCAAAATATCCTTAGCACGCCTGCTCCCCGTGTCACATGTAGTACGACGAAAGTTGACCGAAGTAAAACTCCCCAACTCTCGCCCAACTCTCGTGGTCACAAGCTCATAACACAGAGGGTAATAAAAATCTCGCAGGAGTTGGCATTCCATTTTCTCTACTTATATGGAAATATGAATGGCTACTTTTTAGAATTTACATAATTTGCACTTGATGCTATTGCATGCATGATTATTTTGATGAACTATACTCATTATCAAGTTTGAAACCATTCATTGACAAATATTCTTCTAAAATTTTAAACTCACCATTTTTCTCGTCAAGACAATTCTTAATGTTGGGCTTGTGGAAATTTTGCCGGAAGTTGTTGGTTGTATCTGCCACTTTGGATATACAAGAAGTTGTTTCATCATCACTGACAGATTTGTAACTAAGTTTGGCAATTTGACTTTGCTTGTTTAGGAGTTTTTTCTTCACACCTTTGTAAACTAAGTGAAAATAAAAATGTTATTCTTATCTGGTGATGAAAATGCAGTCTTGCTTCAAAGGGCAACTTGGAAAATTATGATTTTTCTTTTTCAAATTCTTTTATCCTCTTATACCTGCTTTTGTTTTTCTTGATGTCTTTCTCAAGAAATATTTTTCCCTTCTTAATTTTAAGGCACTTTCCAAAATTGACATTCTGCGCATTTTGCAATCACCGCACGTGACATGAATTCTCTTTTTCTTACATTATCAACAAACACAAACTTGACTTCCCAATTCTTTGCTGGTCTAAATGAAGTATTTTATTACTGTTAGTTTGTGTTTACTTGTGATTTACAGTAATTTGCCATGAATTTTGTTCAGAAGAAATTAATTAGAATAAGGAAAAGATCATTTTGGTTGAAATTAATTAAATGGGAGGTGCTCAGAAATCCCAGGTGTTAGAATTTCATGATATTTAGTCATGTTTGACCTGAAGTTGTTTGTCCATCACTAGGCCTTACATGAATTCTCTTTTTCGTACATTTTCTACAAACACATATTTACCGTTTTTTTGCTGGTCTGAATGAAGTATTTTATCTGTGTTAGTCTACATGTATGTTTAAATTTCATTAATTATAATGACTATGTATGATGTTTTTACATAAGACTTGCCAGTCCAGAGGACCTGCAATATAAAAAAAATTGCAGATCCTCTGGCATTTCAAGCAGTTTTTTTTTTTGGCATCTGAAATTAAAGCAATCTGAAAAAGTAATCACGAGAAGTGACTTGTGGGGATTAAGATTGTAGAACTTACATAATGGCTATGTGATAACATCTCAAACAATTATGGTAAAGTGTTGCATTGCAGTGGTTATGCAGTGGTAAACTAGCCAATCATATTTATTGGACTTGTAGCATTGGGTCATTTGCATAACTGGTACTATAATAAAGAGCTGCACAGGTAGTGCAGTGGTTAGTTATTGTTCACTTGTGTTAGAGTTACTAACTTCTGGTGTCCAGGTAGACGTCAGCAGATATTATTAGTTTGTAAAAATACAAAAATATTCAGTGTGCTACATTGGTGACCCCGACGTGAGCAATGGATTCAGATGGAATTAAACAGCTGGCAGATGCTATCAGACAACAAACCCTGGACATATATCAAGGTTCTACAGTGCAAACAATATCAGCTGTTTCATTTAAAGCACCACCATTTTGGAACACAAACGCATCTGCTTGGTTTTTACGTCTGGAATCATCCTTTGCAACACACCAGCCAGCCATTACAAATGACTTGACTAAATTTCATCATGTAGTGCAACTCCTGGACTCATCAACCTCCAGACGTGTTCAGTCAGTAATTGAGAGACCACCTCAGACAGGAAAGTATGAAGCACTAAAGCATGCACTGTTATAAGCCTATGAAGCCACACAATATCAAAAGGATACAGCATTACTTAATATAAATGGTCTAGGAGACAAACGACCTACGGAACTATTGATGCATATGCGCTCTTTAAATGCAGATCCAAGCACACTTTTTCGCACATTATTCATCAATCAGATGCCAACAGAAGTGAGACGGATTCTTGCACAATCACCAGAAGTTGAGCTAAAATGGCTGATCGGATTTTAGAAGTAGACCCTCTTACCCCTTCTTCAATTTCTGTGACTATACCACAGCGGCTGAAGAAAATCTTACAACAATAACTGATACAGAAATAAACGCCATGAAATCTCAGCACCAACGCACTGGCACTATCAAGTTCAAATTATGTAAATATCATTCATGGTTCGGACATAAAGCCAGGAAATGTGAACAAATCATCGATGGTTGTCCTTGTTCAATGTCTACACGAAGACAACAGGGAAACGACAAAGCCAGCAGAAATTAGTGAGCACTGCTGGTCTATCTGATGCTCCACAAATTTCTATGATCAATATGGGGACAATCACCGTTTCTGATATTGTCACTGGGCGCACTTTCCTTGTAGATACAGGAGCAGAAGAATCCGTTTTTCCTGCTAACCGATTTGACCGACAACGAACCAATGGCCCAAGTCTTATTGCAGCAAATGGAACAAAAATACCTACTTACGGAAAAAGGAAGATGATTTTAAAACTAGGGAAAGGAACAAAATTCACTCAAGAATTCTGGGTAGCTGACGTCACACAACCCATTCTAGGTGCTGACTTTTTCACTACTCATCGTTTGGCCATTGACCTTTCCAACAGAAAGTTAATCTCATTGGATGGAAAAACAGTCATTCATGCTCACCTCACTAGATCTCAGCAACAAGGGATTCACAAAGTTCACACAAGATACGAAGCAGTATTAGAACACTACCCGGAGCTCTTAGTGTCATCCTTTAAGGAAAATAAACACGGAGTAGAACATCACATCCCAACCGTTGGATCTCCAGTTAAAGCCAGAGTACGTCGTCTTGACCAAGAAAAGCTCACTGCAGCAAAAATGGAATTCAAGGAAATGGAGAATCTGGGAATAGTGCGTCGTTCCTCTTCACCATGGTCATCTCCTCTACATATAGTGAAGAAAAACAATGGTGGCTGGAGACCTTGTGGAGATTATCGCCGGCTTAATGACATCACCATAGACGATCGTTATCCTCTACCACATATACAAGATCTCAATTCATCACTCAATGGCAAGACAATATTCTCTAAGATCGATTTGATTCGGGGATATCACCAGATACCAGTTGCCAAACATGATATTCCTAAGACTGCAGTCATCACACCTTTTGGACTTTATGAGTTCCTCAAAATGCCTTTTGGGCTTAAAAATGCAGCAAAGGCGTAGCCGAGTTCCAAAGATTAATGGATGGCATCCTACAGGAACTTGACTGTTGTTTTGTGTATCTTAATGACATTCTAATAGCAAGTTCCACGCCTGAACAACATGAGGAGGATTTTAAAGCAGTTTTCAACCTGTTAAGGACAAATGGACTTGTTATTAACAAGAAAAAGTGTGTATTTGGACAATCTGACATTGAATTTCTAGGTCATTCAGTGTCTGCAGCTGGAGTTCAACCACTTGCAGAAAAAGTTAAAGCAGTAGCAGATTTTCCACCACCCAAGGACAAAAAAGGCCTTCAAAGATTTCTGGGAATGCTGAATTTCTACCATCGTTTTCTTCCTGGAATCGCACATCGAATAATACCTCTTACTGAAGCTACCAAGGGCAGAGCCAAGACTTTGCAGTGGACCCCTGAATGCCAATTAGCATTTCAGGATGCTAAAATGGCTCTTGCTTCTGCAACTATGCTTCATCACCCTGAACCACAGGCAGCAACCAAGATATCAGTGGACGCTTCTGACACCGCAATAGGAGCAGAACTTTCTCAGCTTCAATCAGAGATGTGGAAACCTATTGCTTTCTTTTCTAGAAAACTCACACCTACCCAGAAACGATACTCCACTTTTGACCGTGAGCTTTTGGCAATTTACAGTACCGCCATTTCAGATATTTTTTGGAGGGAAGACCATTCACCATTTTCACTGAGCATAAACCTCTCACTTTTGCGTTCAAGAGTACATCTGACAGATCACCACGTCAAGAGAGACAATTATCATTTATTGCTGAATTTACGACATATCAGTGGAACTGATAACATTGTCCCAGACACTCTGTCCAGAGCCCCAGTGGAAACTGATGAGCCACTTATTGCCTCCACAGCTACGATGCCGACAATTGACCTTACACAGTTAGCAGCATCACAAAAGACTGACACTAAGATGGTTGAACTGTGTGCCAATCCAGGATCTTTGAAGTTAAAGGAAGTCAACTTTGGTGAGGTTAAACTTCTCTGTGATACAACTACCAGTCGACCTCGGCCAATAGTTCCACATTCAATGACAAAGATAGTTTTTGAGGCAATACACNCCTGAACAACATGAGGAGGATCTTAAAGCAGTTTTCAACCTGTTAAGGACAAATGGACTTGTTATTAACAAGAAAAAGTGTGTATTTGGACAATCTGACGTTGAATTTCTAGGTCATTCAGTGTCTGCAGCTGGAGTTCAACCACTTGCAGAAAAAGTGAAAGCAGTAGCAGATTTTCCACCACCCAAGGATAAAAAAGGCCTTCAAAGATTTCTGGGAATGCTGAATTTCTACCATCGTTTTCTTCCTGGAATCGCACATCGAATAATACCTCTTACTGAAGCTACCAAGGGCAGAGCCAAGACTTTGCAGTGGACCCCTGAATGCCAATTAGCATTTCAGGATGCTAAAATGGCTCTTGCTTCTGCAACTATGCTTCATCACCCTGAACCACAGGCAGCAACCAAGATATCAGTGGACGCTTCTGACACCGCAATAGGAGCAGAACTTTCTCAGTTTCAATCAGGGATGTGGAAACCTATTGCTTTCTTTTCTAGAAAACTCACACCTACCCAGAAACGATACTCCACTTTTGACCGTGAGCTTTTGGCAATTTACAGTACCATCCGCCATTTCAGATATTTTTTGGAGGGAAGACCATTCACCATTTTCACTGATCATAAACCTCTCACTTTTGCGTTCAAGAGTACATCTGACAGATCACCACGTCAAGAGAGACAATTATCATTTATTGCTGAATTTACAACTGATATACGACATATCAGTGGAACTGATAACATTGTCCCAGACACTCTGTCCAGAGCCCCAGTGGAAACTGATGAGCCACTTATTGCCTCCACAGCTACGATGCCGACAATTGACCTTACACAGTTAGCAGCATCACAAAAGACTGACACTAAGATGGTTGAACTGTGTGCCAATCCAGGATCTTTGAAGTTAAAGGAAGTCAACTTTGGTGAGGTTAAACTTCTCTGTGATACAACTACCAGTCGACCTCGGCCAGTAGTTCCACCTTCAATGACAAAGATCATTTTTGAGGCAATACACAATCTTTGTCATCCTGGAACAAAACCAACAATCCGTGCCATTTCAAGTCGTTATGTCTGGCCTGGACTCAAAAAAGACATTCGTAATTGGGTCAAATCTTGTCATGCCTGTCAAACAAGTAAAATTGGACGTCACACTAGAGCACCGTTAACCACCTTTGATCCACCAGATAGACGATTTGGTGATATTCATGTTGATTTGGTTGGACCTCTTCCTCCTTCAGAAAATAACAAATATCTTCTGACAATTGTTGACAGGTTTACAAGGTGGCCAGAAGCTGTACCTTTACCGAATGCAGAAGCAGTTACTTGTGCCAAAGCTCTTTTATGCTCATGGATATCGAGGTTTGGTGTTCCAGACTCCATCACATCAGATCAAGGTAGACAATTTACAAGTGAACTTTGGCGTGAGCTTAACAAGGTGCTTGGCATTCAACCTAACACAACAACAGCCTATCATCCACAATCCAATGGCATGGTTGAAAGATTTCATCGCAGATTGAAAGAAGCCCTCAAAACACGTTTAGACAATGCAAGATGGATGGACCAGTTACCAATTGTATTACTTGGTATCCGGTCAACATGGAAAGAGGACATTGATGCATCACCAGCACTTCTTACCTATGGTACAAATTTAAGAGTACCTGGTGACTTTATTCCGAACACAACTGATGACAAATTTTTTCCTAACAATGAATTTGTGCAAGAACTTCAACAAACAATGCAGAAATTGGCTCCTGCTCCTCCATCTAGACATGGGCAGATTTGTACATATGTACCGGTTGACTTACAACAAGCTGAACATGTATATGTAAGACATGATGCTCATCGAGGCACATTGATTAGACCATATGATGGTCCTTACCTTGTCATAACACGTTCCGACAAATATTTTGATATTTTAAGGAATGGACAAACAATTCGTGTCTCGGTTGACAGACTTAAACCAGCTTATAGCAATCCGGTTTCAGTGCACAATCAGACAGTGAATCCACAAACAAAACCAGAGACATGTCTTTCACCTTCTTTAATTAAAACACGTTCCGGTAGAATAGTTAAAAAGCCGGAAAGATTTTGAACAATTGATTTTATTAATTTAATTTTAGTAAATGTTTTCAATGTTCTGGGGGGAGGTATGTAGAACTTACATAATGGGTATGTGATAACATCTCAAACAATTATAGTAAAGTGTTGCATTGCAGTGGTTATGCAGTGGTAAACTAGCCAATCATATTTATTGGACTTGTAGCATTGGGTCATTTGCATAACTGGTACTATAATAAAGAGCTGCACAGGTAGTGCAGTAGTTAGTTATTGTTCACTTGTGTTAGAGTTACTTACTTCAGGTGTCCAGGTAGCCTTCAGCAGATATTATTAGTTTGTAAAAATACCAAAATATTCAGTGTGCCACACGCTCTTTTTCCTGTTTTTCCTCAACACGTTTTCTTCCATGGAAGCAATGCCTGGGCATACGCATGCTTCAAGATACCCTGAGAGCAATTTCTTTTATTAATGTTCGCGACCGTGTTTGATCTTAATTGTTTAAATATTGATATTTAACGTCATTTACAAATACCAATAAAATAACCCCATGAAATAAATGAGAAATATTGAAAAATATGAAAGCCCACCAAGACGAGTTTGATACCTGTTATTACCTGGCGGTGCATAATTAACAGGTTTTATTGTTGACGAGCTCTTGGTCAACTACAATGCATTTAAAATGCATCAGCAATTAGTAAGCTTGCCAACTGATGACAGTTAATGTAAAAGACTATCAGCTTTTGATATGATCTAAAACACCTGAGGTGACCGAGATCACGAGCATCACAACTATTGTCACCGAAGTTAGTAAGTAAGTCACGGAAGACCGTCACAGACAAAGAAAGATTGTCAAGGAGTGCTGCAATTTTGGTGAATCCCACGGCAACACACTGAGGCATAAAGAAAATTGCTCTACTCTGTTCAACACAACTTTCCTAAACTATTCTGTCTGTATGCACCATGCAGCTCAGTTAAGTCTAATAGACCTTTATCCTCATTCCCAGCAGGCAAACAACATTGATTCTACGTTGATCCACCAAAATTAACATTGATTCAACGGTGAATCAATGTCGTTTGTCTGCTGAGATTGTCGTCACAGTACCACGTGACCCAGATCTGTTGCTTCATTTATGCATATTGAGGTGAGGTTTACTAAAACACTTTTTTTCTACTAATAGATTGTTTTTATAATTTTTAAATGGCGGGGATCGATTAAAACATACCTCTAGTGTATAGATCGAGTGCTGAATCTTCAAAATTTGAGAAATGGATTTTTATGTGTCTATATATTGTCCTTTAAGTAAATCTATGTAAAAACCCATTTCATGCATTCATATCCAGCTGTAAAAGTAGATTTAAGACAACAACTCCACAAGAAAGTGCCTTTTGTAGAATTGCGCCTTGTACTTTAGGTTTCCAAAAGTCCGGTGTAACAAATAACGACAATGAAGAGTACTGTGGTATGGTATGAAATTAATATAACTATGAGGTCATGTATCCAAGTTTTTACAAATTAATTTTTATTGGCAGGTGAATTCAAGAAAAATTGAAACATGACAGATGTATGTAAATCACCCAATAAGTTGTTTAACAAAAATTGGATGTACATCATGTAATTGTCTTGAATAAACAGTAGTAGTAGTACTTATTTCAATCCCAAAACCTTGTCTATATAAGTGATCAGTTTTTAGACAACTTGACTTCCACATGTACTGAGAAAGATATATGCCATATTTTGTGTTACTCTGACCGAATAACTGCTGTCACAAACAGAAATACAAACTACAAGGTCATGCACTTAAACACATGTGATCCACCTAAAAAATATAGTAGACAACGGGAGGAAAAGTAGCACATTTGCATGTTCATGTAGGTGAAGGACATGTACCAGTACTTGTCTATGTTCATAAATCTCAACAGCATCTCAATATCACTGCCTATAGACCTTTCACACTTCTATACAAAAATTTGAAGCCTAATTCAAGGTTTAACAAAAGGAGGAAAATGAATTATTTTGCTTCTAATAAGCAAAGGGTTGATCCTGAGAGAGCCTTCTAAACTAATTTCCTTTTGATTGTTTATTGTAATGATTACTCCACTCCATTATCAAGAGGTGAGGAATGTGTTGCTTGACACAAACATTAAATACAAACCTATTCAACTCCTTGTTTTGACTAGTCACGGCTTTCTCAAGACTGTTAATCTAGTGTGCGGAGTGTGGCTTGTCACACTTTTCATGGGGAGATTTACCATACTTGACATTGCTCAGGCCTTATAAACGGATTATGCATTTGCTAACACTACCCACAGATCTTTTAGCACTAACCCCCATATTAACCACATAAACCACAAATTAACCAACACACTGTAGAAGTATTTACCACTACCAGAGTGATTCCTAGCACTAACATTCATCAGCTTTGGTAGTGGTAAATACTTCTTCGGTGTGCTGGTTAATTCGTGGGTTATGTGGTTAATATGGGCATTAATGCTAAACAATCTGCGGGTAGTGTAAGTAAATGCCTAATCCATTGATAAGGCCTCTGCTTTATTAATGCTAACTGACTTTGAATAAATATGATCTTAAATGAAAGCCAAATTATTGAATTTTATTTAATTATTAATGAACATAATATGCGTTAAAAAAGTCTCTTTTCAACAGGTGTGGTTTTATAAACAAAATTTTATGCAAACAAATAATAGGGTAAAGAGTAAGTTGGCACAGAAAGTCTACTCTTCAGGTGGTGCTTACTGTGTGATACCAGGCACAGTTGTACTGCTACTGACCTCCAATTAAGTGATGAATGTGTAAGGCATGTGCCAAATTGTGTAATGCTCCAAGATTTGATTCCAGCTATGGTTCCATTGTTATCGATTCTCCCCTTTCTATTGTCAAGAAAGGGCGCAGATGGGGAAAAAGTACAATATCTGGTCCTGCAGGACCTAGGCAAGTCCATGGACTTTCTCTTTTAGAGCTCTGTATATAATTTCCTACTCAAATTCAATAGTAGTTATGGGTGTATCTCTGCTAAACCATATGGAAAGCAAAAACTGACACCACATCCAGTGCTGTACTAGATAAGCTCTACAGAATGCAACAAACAAGAGGTCTCTGGCCATGGGTTTCACAGTTCCAGAATTAAAAAGCTAGAGTTTTCAGTTTCGGCATTTACTGACTGTTTCCCCTGTAAAAATGGACTGACTGACCCCAAACACATAAAGATGAAAGCAGACCCAAGTGTAACTTCTCACAATAATATAAAAGTCTAAACAGTTTCTGAAAATTGCACAAAGTATTTTCTCAAATAAATTTGAAAGTTTTACAAAATTTTGACCTTGAAACATAAATTAAAGGTCAATAAAAGGTCATATTTAAAATTTCCACAAATGACTTTCCATCAGCCTATGACAGTAACTTTCCTTAAATATGCTTCAGTTTGGGAGATAATAAGCATTTTTACAATTTTAGAAAATTTTGACAAGGGTGCATTGCCATAAGCATCACACCTATGCACTAAGTTGAAATTATATGTGACCTAATTCCAAGAGATGAGACATAGGCCCTTGTAGTCTGTGAGGAGGGTAGGCAATACCCCCCTTAATAACCCATCACCAAGAATTAAAACAACTCAATCACCAATAACAAAGATATATTCACATCAATCACCAATCACCAAGAATTCCTGAATCGCGTTTCACGTAGAATATTGGGCTCAAATAATGCATCACACTTGAAAAATAAGGCCAATTATGCGGAACGCAAAAAGGATTCCCTACCATTTGTGAGGAGGAGTGGTAACAGTGACTTTTTTGTGACGGGAGCCAACAGAGCCAGCAGACAGGACGAGTTGAGACTAAAACCATGTGTATACCCTTATAGACCCCATTCCCATAGATATTTAGATCGATCTATCCTCCTAGGGAGTCTCATTAGATTGGTGTCAGCTTAACAGGCTTAAATGTCTGTCCCGCCTACTAAAAGCTGTAAGGGGGTAATTCACTATGGTGCGCGCTTGGCTGACTGCAATTTAGCGTGAACCCCCAGGGAGTTAGGTCGATCCAGATGGATCGATCTAAATCTCTGGGAATGCAGTCTAAAACTCATGCTGATGGCACTAATAATTCATAGAACAGGTGCTGAGCTTACTTACACCCAATCAAAATGTTCACCCACATCATTTGAAAGCTTTGAAACAAGTGAAGACTGTAAATAGTGAAAAAATAGCAGGGAATTATCAGATTAAGTACTGTAGGAAATACTGCCCAGCAGGCACAGTTGCATTGGATCAACGTTGAAAACAGGTTGATACATTGAATTGCCGTTGATCTACCTAAATTCAACGTAAAATCAACGTTGATCCAGCCACGTCGAAACACTGTCATAATGTGACGTTGACTCAACGTTGTATTTTGGTCATTGACAAAACCTTGCAGACATGGATTATATTTTAAAATATTAATTGTTGAAAACGTGATACTTTGTTTATCAATACTGTAACTAACTTTATCAAAATAATCAAAATAAGTGTTAAAAGTAAAAGTGACAGTTGTTTTGTGTCTTTAGTGAACTAGTGAATTTTCTTAACTTGTTATTCAGAAATACATTCCAATAAACTGAATTCCTTGCAAGGTTTGCTAACACTAGGATGAATAATTCCTGTAAATGTGATGGAGTGAATTAATAAAGTTAACAGTTCTTGGTAACCTGTTATACATAGGCAGGTTGAGGTGACTGTGACTTTGTTACATATATATATATATATATATATATATATTAATCTAAACCTTGGAAATTTTAACTTAAAAGCCATACTCTTATACCCTACCCTCAGGTCATTTCAATATCTTTTCATGCAAGAATGTTGTCTAACAACTGGGGTTGATACAATGTTGTTATCTGACATTGATACAGCGTTGTTATCTGAGATTGAGTCAGCTTTCAAATCCAATGTTTATCCAACGTCTTATCAACGTCATGGTTCAACATTGTTTCAATGTTAAAACAACATATTTTGCCCGCTGGGTGGAAATTTCTCAGACCTTACTATGGAAAATACTGGGATACATTTATATAACTTGTTTTAAACAATAGTTTTTATTGCAACTTTTAGAGTATTTCCTGGTATCTGTGCCCATTTACTCCAATGTTCACTTTTCTGGTTATGCTGGGTCAATGTCCGACTATTTTCCTTCATTTCCTATCGAACTTTATTAGACATGTCTAAACAAATTCTGATGGTACTTTTTCTACTGGGATTCATAGATAATATTATTGTAAATAGGCAGTGATAATTTGTTTATACTCACAAGCATCTCCATACTTCCTGGTCCTGTTGTGCATGGCATGCATGGAAGGACTGCGTTGTGTGTTGTGTGTTGGATTATCTGTTCTGGGCACCTCATGATGCTTGGCTGGGTCTATCTGCAGCTGAACCAACTGTTCCATTACCTCTTCCTTGGTTGGATCATTACCTAGAAACAAAAAGATGATGTTTTATTATGTACGGGATCCATACCATTACCAATGTGGGAATCCATACCATTACCAATGTGGTTTTCATGTNCACCTACCTTAAATGCTCTAAACTTTTGTATGATAGGTTCATGTGCCATGAACTGTATGTCCTTGTAAAAATAGTAGGTTTTAGGGGCTGTGCTGCCCTTCCCCACCTTCTTCTTATGCCTGGGTTCATGGGGGTAAATGCCCTTTAAGATGCATAGTCGCCTGGAACAATATACATGTGCCATTGTGAAGATGAGCTTGGCCATTACTTTTTCTTACCTTAGGACACATGTTACAATTTACTCTTTAATTAAATGTATTAAGTTAAATAACTAAAAGATGTGTATCACAGGATTCAATCATCATCACTCCCATTATTGGGATCATCATCTTGACTTCATAACAAACTATAAAGAGGCAAAGTGTACAATTTCAAACACATGTCAAGTGCATTTATAAACCATTTCTTGTTGAAGTTACCTGAGGACAAGTAATTAATACTTATTGCTCATATTTTAAACCATGTGATAAATGACTTGAATGAATATGGCAAAATAATAATCAAATCTACCCCCTCCTCACAATCTTGATGCCTATCTTCAGTCCTGACAGAGTTTCAAGTAATGCAAAATGTGTGCTTGAATTGAGATGGAAGGGATGGGGGAATTAAAAAAAAACATTACTTAAGCATGGGATAAGGACTTTGCTGTTTTCCCAGATTGTTACTGAGTTATAGCGAGTATCAGAAAAGTGGGATTAAAGGTTGACTAGTAAGAAGAAATACTGTTAACCCCAAAAAATTAATTAAGCATGAGTTTTTCTCAGGAATCTTTAACAAATAATATCAAAGTGTACCTTCAATAAATTACAGTATGTCAAGATACTGAGACTTCAAATCTTATTTCCTCACCTAAAATCTGGTAATGACAGCTGTAATTTTTTCAGTGCCCGGTTTCTAGACACATATGCCGTAGCTGCACCACTCTCAAACTGGAAATAAAACAAATGATGGGCATTAACAAAGGTGGTGTTGCTTAATCAAATGGAATATAGTATAAATGCATGTATGTACAAACATTAATATAAAGGAAAAATACATTGTGTTTAAATTCACTGTTCACTTAAAATCTGTTTAGGTTCCAGCAACCCTAGTTAAGTGTTGTTTTCTAATGGGTCCACCATTGGGGCACACAGCTTCAATGTAAGGTCCTAGCCTACATGTACATGTACTTACACGGTAAGCATGTTAAACCCTCAGTACTGTACAGCGTACTGAGGGCATCTTGGCAAGAAACTACAGTACATGTAAATACTGGACAAGTCTCTATGATAATCTGTTAAACGTGCGATCAGTAAGTAAGGACTGCTTTAGATAATTCAAATAACAATTTCTCCACCACTTTGATAAACATACCTTTTTCTTGTGCTTCACCATTTTGCTGTGACCACATGGATAGCAGAACTTCCGGTTTATAGAGGGCAGGCGAGAGCAAATACACGTGTTATGCCCAAGGCAAGACCAACGTATTTTTTCGGAGTCACGTGTGACTGTTTTACCCCAACCATTAATTTACAAAATCCCTGAGCTTAAGATAAATACTTAAATCATGTTTTTTCCTTTAGATTTTACATGATAATTAATAAATCAAACAACAGTTTCGCCTCAGCCTGTCCTTGATTTAACTTGTGTACTTTATTTTGCTCTTCTTTACCAGAAGAACTTTGACTTTGTCCCAAATATCTGCAAGGGACGATGATGCGAAAAGTCGCGAAAAGCATTACTTTTGCCTTCAAACAAAACAACAAGTTATGCACTTCAAGGCAAATAAGGTACGATTCTCTATGCAAAAATACGGTATGTGGAATTTTGTCCGCGGTTCTACTAGCCTCAGTTTTTGGCCCTGCATTCTCACGGTACCCTAAGCCTTACAGCTGGTAAGACCTCATAACGACAAGTGAACCTTGAGGCCCTTAAATACCTCTGAATATCCACTTCTTGACAATCTCTGTGGGTCCTCATATTCCAGAGTTAGTGCACGTTTAGTCAAAGGCAATTACATCATGATTAGCAGTAGAGACAAAATGCAGTCAGTTATTCAAAACTTTTTTTATTAATTAGTTAATAATAATAATGATTTTTTTAAAACTTTTATATATTACAGTTACGGTGTCCATATTGGAAATCAGCAAAATGATCTCAAAGGACAGTACAACAGTGGGCAGGTGATTGTCATTATAACTGTTTGAGTATACAATATTTAATTTTTTTTAAAAAGTAATTATAGCTATGTATAGGATTAATGTACATTGTGTTATCCATCTATAATATTAAATCAAATGTTCATGATTTGAGATGGTGACTGTCAATGAAATGGTCTCACGGGTTGTTTAAATGGACACTAATTAATATCATGAGGAGAATCATATGGAACAACTCTCAAGAAAAATGGAAACTACTACAACTGATTTCATTTCTATATGTGCTGAGATATATACAAGACGTTGTTCCTAGGAGGTGACCTTAAAGGCCCCTGCTGTCAGACTTGTTTATGTTACACTGCCACTTTAAAAACACTAGATATCGGTGACTTGAAGACACCAGATACTTGCATTTTAATGTTTGTCTATGTATCCATAGTAGTTAACTGAATATTTGAACTATTAGTCACTACGAATCATAACTGATAATTCATCACAGCAGTTCCAAAAGTCTTGGAGGTGCAGGATACTCCAACCTTGTACTGGGTCATCCTTGTATAATGAAATTATGAAGGGAGTAGATGATGTTTCATCTAGTATCTGTTTTAGTAGGGCTAGCATTTAGCTGCATGTCAATCTTGTGTAGAGTGACATCTACACCTTGAATGGTGACGCCTTTGCATGAGGATAATCTGGAAAGAGCATCAGCTATTGGATTGTTCTTTCCTGGCACATGTTTGACGCTGATGTCATATTTTTGAATTTCTAACATCATCCTGTTCAAATCCTTCTTGAAAATTGAATTCTTAATATTTTGGTCGCTTTCAACTGTGACTTTACAGCCATATGCATAATAATGAGACTTTTCCAAACCATGCATGACATCAAGTATTTCACTTTTAATGTTTGAATATCACATCTCAGTAATTTGCTTCTGTACTCCACAGGACGATTATCTTGCAGTACGTAATAGTAGCTGTAAGGCCGCATTGTGAATAGTAATAGTAATGATAAAATTTCTGTATGTGAAACGGGATGTTAATTGTTTTTAGCTACAGAGGAGTTATGTTTTAACGAAACTTGTTTAAAAAAAAACTTGTTTTCTAGCTATTTATCCACAAGAAACTTGGATACAGAGGAGTGGTTTTATATCCATGTCAGGCAAAGATTTATGATGACAGAGATATATCTGTAACACCAGATGGCAGGTAGGAACATAGTTATTACATGCTTGTCTACAGTAAATGATATTTGGAATTACATTTTTCTGATGCATCATTTGCTGGAAGCTGTGGGTTTTTTTTTCTTTTCGAAAGCATGGCATTTTAAATAAAATTTTAATCAACTTGTAGCATGACATGTCCAATTGATGAATTGAGTTGCTTTGATATTCAGTGCAAAATAAAAAAAATAATTTTGCAGTTTCAAGTAAATGTATTAATTTCTTTGTTATACAAGTCTTGATGTTATAAAACTGCCAGCAGAAGAAATTTATTACCAAGTGCTTGTAGACCTGGAGGATACAAGTATGGAAGGGGTAAGTTTTCTTATAATGTAAGATCTGTTGAAATCTTTGAATACGTATTTTAGGTAAATTAGCGATGATAATGTTTTTATGTTTTGAATTGGAAATTTGTGGATACAGAATCAAAATGGTTCAATAGTAGAAATGGTTTATGAATCATTATTAATTTGAACTACTTTTGTCTTTTGCAGGCTGGCAATGAAGAATGTATTTTTATGGCTCAAAAGGGTGAATTGAAACCACAGATACTCAATGGTATGATTACCTGTAAAAGTCTGCTTAGGACATAATTGCAATATATTTATATTACTACTTAGTGAATGTGTCAGTGTGCATTCATTTACAATGCTTTGTGTGGCATCTGATTAAGTTTAGCTCATCATAGGTAGTCAAGGCATTCCCTCTGTTCCTTCAAGTTGGTGATGTGGCATGGCCACATATAGATCATAACACTGTGTTGTGACCTAAGCTTTATCAGTCATTTCTAATATGAGACCAGTTCTTAAGATTTTCATATTGATGATATGATCACATCAAAGGCACAAAGAGTGTGTTAATGTTTGGTGTCGTGTCCATTACAGGCTTTGGCTTTGTTGCCCATGAAGACATGTTACCATACACATCAACAGTGTCAGATTGGCCCGTAGAACATGCGGAATTCGAGAATTTTTTCACATACAATTTCAAAGAAGGTAAGGCAGAATAAAAATTTGGAATTTTTAAATCTTCGCCTGACATAACTACAATCTTCCTTCATCTCCAGAAGCTCCATATTTGTTTATTAATCATGAGTTATCACTGGTTTTTTTATAATAGATTTGCTGTAAACAATTTAATATTTGATCTTTTCCTTTCATTTTCAGTCCCTAACTGTAGGCCTAGAGCTCATCTAAATAACTGGAAGAAAAAATGTAAAATGCACCTACAGGAGCCTTTAAATGTCTATGTGGCTTGCACTCATGGAATTAAGGTCACAGTTATGCCATCCCTTGTGGTATGTTTTTACCCTGTGTGATATTGATAGTTTATTTCACAGTGACATTTTTGTCATTGGTATTGTAGAACAATGTCATAATGATTATAATGACAATATTAAACAATCATATATCTAACTCACCTTGATATGAAGCACATGTGATAGAAGAAATTTCTTCGTATTTCAGCAAGTATTGTTATATTTAAAGTACAGCAAAGACTTCAAACAAAGGCTAAATTTCTACACATTCTTTATTTAAACCATTTTAGGATGTTATACCTATACTAGATGACCAAAACAAATATGTAAGTATATAGGTAACATATATGTAATTATCTGGAACAATTACTAATGTATCTGCAAAATTTTGATATTAGTAAGTATCATTAGTACTACTAGAGTTGATCTGATTGTGGAGGAAGTTCCACACTGAATGAGTTAAACTATTTTTTTTTTTACATTTGAGTAAAGGTTGTGAAATGATAATTTTAATTTTTCTGTTTAATAACAACTTAAGAGTAATCTTATTGTACTCTTTTACAGATCTGGGTTTATTGTATAAGGATAGAGAACACTAACAAAGAGCAGGTTCAGCTCCGGTCGCGTCATTGGCATATATCAGGAGGTCCAAATCAAACTGTAAATGGAAAAGGGGTTGTAGGGCAGGTAAGGCTTGTCATATAACCATTATCATTGAGGCCGTTGATTTCAGAAGACAAAAATAGAAATGAATATGATTGTGTACTTCAAATATGATTTTTTTTTAATTCAGGAACCTATACTTAACATGAACAGGCCAACCTTTCAGTACAGAAGTTATGTGGAACTCCACACTAGCAATGGTTACATGTGGTAAGTATTGTGGCCTCATCTCATAACCAAACCTTTTCTTTAACTGCTCTATGTAGTTGTGACCGAGTCTGTCAGAGTGAACAGACGAAACAGTCAACAGGTAAATCAAATATGTGGATCTATCATAAATGAAAACTTTTTTGACTATCAAAACTGAGATCCAATGAAACTATTTTCATAATTACAACTTGTGTATCCAACTTTTGATCATATTTCTCTTTTTAGGGGAGCATACACAATGGAGAAGAAAAATGGAGACATGATTAAAGTGAAAATTCCTGTGTTTCTTTTGAGAACCCATGATTTCCTAGAAACAAACTGAGCAAAAGCATGAAATTTAGTGACATGCAATTTTTGCGGAAGGAGGAAGGGAGCAAAGGTTAAATTGCAAGAATTTTTTACAATAAGTGGGCACAAGGCCAAATTATCTTTACAATAAACAGGTCTCAGTTGTAACATGATATATTTCATGTTTAAAAGCTCATGCTGAAAGCTCATTGTTTTGAAAAAATTGTTTATTTGACCTTACTACTTGAAATATATCTGTTATAATGACATTGAAGCCTGTTTGCATTTGTATTCAAGCTGCCACGTTATTCAAGATATATGAAAAAACAAAAACACCTTTTTGACTCATTCATTTTGTAACTTTTAAATGTTAAACAACAATCTGCATAACATTGCTACCGCTGTATGTGTTACTTCTTTTAAAAATGAATATGAATCAAATGTAACAATTTTGGCTTGATACTTAACAATAAGTGCAGCATTTTGTCAATATAAATAGGGTAGAAACAGACTGTCAGGTACAATAATGTTTTTTAAATAGTGCCATTTGTAAGCACAAGTGTTCCATACAATGTAAAGTGCCCCTATCTGGATTCCATGGAAATTTTTGGTACTTTGAAGTCTAATATGCTTCCTTTATCACTTTTGAATGTGATAGTTCCCCTGAAAGATGAAAAAGAAAACATATAATGTGTGCAAGTTCAGTGTGATTGATGTAAAAAGCATTAAGAAGATGTATAATATGGAACAATGAATGCTCTTTAATAATTACAAATTTACAAACTTAACTGAACCACAAGCACTACATAATTATTATATACATAATTACATAATTATTAAACATATTTTCATTTATATACAGAAGTGGTACTTACCAAATTTCACCTGATGAATTGGAGTCAATAATTGTATTGTTAAACTGGATCGCAGGCCTTTCCTTTGTAAGCCAAGGTTTAATATGCTTAAAAAGAAATAAATAATCTTCACAAACAATTTGTTATTCAATGATTCCTCTGAAATGATTTCTTTAGTTTTTTTTTCGTGAAAATACAAATGACTGAACGTATGTATTTAAAGGGATAATAACTCTTCGTATGATATCTATATTTCACAATAAAAACATTGTGAACAACTCATAGAAATATAATATATTCTGTTTTACCACAAATATGGCAGTTACAGCTATTATTCTGATATCTGAGCTTGTCTTTAGACCATGCACATGACCTCCATTGATGGCTATATCCTGTTATAATCTCTTAAGAGATTATAACAAAAAAAAACTTTGGAAAAAAAATGGGGACTCACTTTGAAAGTGAAAATGGATTCATTAACCATTGGTTATTATTAGAAAATTATAGTTTACTCCAGGAAAATTCATTTTTTGGCCAAAACGAAGAGTTGTAATCCCTTTAAGTGTATAAAATGTATTAAAGTGTAACTTGGTATACAAGGCACATAGGCAGTTTTCAAACATGAATAAATAAAATAAAGGTATTTACACTATTGTGGTAAAACACTTTGTCAAATAGCACCCTTCTGACTTGGAGTGGTGAATCTGGCCCAACAAATGAAACTCTATAGTCCTGTTTTTCTAAAAGTAGCTCTTCTTCACCTAAATTCTCTATCCTTATAATTAGCCTCCACTGCAAATAAACACATATCAAATCAAGCTTATGAAATAAACAAATACATGTGAGAAAGAAGCACTTAAAATTAATATGCAAACCCGTGTTTAAAATAATACTATAATATTTATTTTTCTGTTGACAGATATCAGTTTATTTAAGCTCTTTAAACAGGTATCTGATAAAAGATTCCTTCCAAAGTTACTTGGATATTTCAGTAACAAGTATACATACCACATTTTCGCATTTTAACTGAAATTGATACAAAAAAGTTATGTTAATACAATACAATAATTAAATGCAAAAAAGCTGACTCACCACAAATATATATTTCATTGAACCCTTAACTAGCATTAGGCCACACTTTTTTAATTTTATGGATGACATCCTGCGCGCGCACCGATTTTCGTCCGTTCTCCAAAAAAAAAAAAAAAAAAATCC
>NW_019775487.1:340615-362521 GCF_001039355.2 Lingula anatina | reverse complement strand
CCCCCCCCCCCACTGATTTTTGGAGAAAAAGCCAAAGAAACAACACTATAAGGTGACATAGTAATTACACCTTGATGAGCATTTTTTAATTTTACCCCTTCATTTTGAAAATTACCCCTTCTTTTTTTGGGCAAGGGTTACGGTACTCCCTTAGAAAAATCCTACCGAGTGCACTGTTTATAGTAAAGGTAAAGAAGATTATACATGTGATTACAAGAATTGTATGAAGTGTACTCAGCTGTGCATTACAAGGACAGCATGCTCTATCTTGATGATGTTTTAATTGTAGTATTTCACCCCATTTCCATAGATTTTTAGATCGATCTATCCCTGTGGGGAGTCTCACTAGATTACTGTCAGCTTAGCCGGCTTAAGCGTCTGTCCTGCCTACTAAAAGCTGTAAGGGGGTAATTAAATATGGTGCCTGCTCGGCTGACTGCAATTTAGCGGGAACCCCCAGGGAGTTAGGTCAATCTAAATCTTAATCTTTAGATCGATCTAAATCTCTGGGAAAGCACCCTTTCCCAGTTTTTAGTACCCAGATGCAACACTGAAGACTACCTTTAAATATATAAATCAGGACTGTGATGCATTTTTTTAGTATTGCCCAATGACTTTCAGGAAAACATGCCCTCTATCTTTATGATTTGAGTTAGTAGAAAATATGAGTACTTTCACTTACCATTAACAAAATTTATTTTCAAAGAAGTGTTTATAGGCTTCCTGTCTGAAAATACTTGCTGGAATGTGTACGTTCCACTGTCTTCTGGTCTTGCAGCCTTTATTCGCATGCTTACATGTCCATTGTTAAGAATGGTCACGTTCATCCTGTCTTTCAGCCCAGCAAGAATGGTCATGTACCTCCTGTCTTTCAGCCCAGTAAAATTGGTAAACCGATGTATCGGCTCATCAGAATTTTGCACATGCTGAAATAGTTGCTGGGAATTCCACAAGACATAAGTCGAAAACACAGACTCTCTTACTGGTAGTTGAAAGCTACAGGTGAAGTCCTTTCCACTTAGTGCCGTTACATTTGCTGTAAACAAATTGTAATATCTATTTACTTGATGAATTAGGTATTAACACTTCTAGATATTTGAAAAGAGTTATGTATATTTACACAATAAGGATCAAATAAGAGAAGGAAATGTGAATGTTACCCTTAGTGCAAGAAGGTAAAAAGCTACATATTTGACCCCTATGCTGAAGTAGCCACATATTGTAACTATTTGGTTCACATTTGTTAAAGGACTTCCCTCAGAGATTACATGGCTTGGGCATAACATATATTGTTTTCAATAGCTCTCATCAATAAGAAAAAAAAACAATTAATTGAAGATCTTATCTGGAAATAGAAAAACTTTTCATTTCTTTTGTGCCCAATCACAATAAAAATGCTTATAGACATAACAGTTTGTGCTAGTTTATCAGACTTGCAAATTACAGACAAGGGTGCATTGTGACGAGCGCCCCACCCAGACCCGAGCACCCACAAAGCTAAAAATTTAAGTGGAACGCATCAAGTTTATATGTGACCTAAATCCAAGAGATGGGTACTCAGGCTCTTATAGTCTAGGAGGAGAAGTGATAGTGGTAACATGGCGGCGGAGGAGGTGGACGAGATGGGTAGGGACTAAAAGCACGTGCACTGCCAGCAACACACTGGTGGTACAATAATGCTTATACCTATTTCACTAAATATAATTTAATCTCTGTGGAAACTTACCATTTTTGCATGTCTCCTCTAGGTTGGCTGTAACTGGCGGCATTATGGTAGAAGCAATAAAAAAAATCAGCAACTTTTTCCAAATTGGCCATGGAATCCATCCTGTGAAATATGAAAACATAAATTCATTGCCACTGCAAAATACATCTATAATGGTTACATGAAAAAACACACAGCAGTGTGTTGGACGAGAACAGTGGAGTTAAGGCTACCAAAAACAACACAAGCAGATCTATTTATTGAATTCAGATAGAATACTTCTGACCTGAAAATCACTGCAGTGATCACTCACATGATAAATTCCATAGCCCATACTGTGAATTGCAAGGGCACACTAGATTACAACATAGTTATTTAACAATCTAGGTCTAATTAGTAACATTGTTAAAAATAATACTTTGTGGCAACTTTATATCTGCTTCAGATCCTTTTAATTTTTTTTCTTCTTTCTTCCTTCCTGCTTCAGCTCCAGACTGGCTTTGGTCCTAAAAATAAAACCAAATGCTCAATAACACTTATTATGGAAATTGTACCAAATTTAAATGTCTTAAATGTCTGTCACACCTAGTAAAACTGTTAGGGTGTAATCATCTTTACCCAAGTTCGGTAGGCATGACAGACATTTGAGCTGGTTGAGTTGACAGCAATTTAGTGAGACTCCCCAGGAAGTTTTACTGATCCAGATGATCGATCTAGGCATGAGAACCCGCTCTAATTGTCACTGGGATGTACAACACTTGGGGGGGGGGGGGGGTTGTTAAGGGATGGTTTATTTTGACATGAGCGCCTACGGCATTGACTCCAGCTTGATGGAGCCATCAACATACACGGCTCTGTTATGATATTTCACCTTTTTAAATCCAGTCTTGGACTTTATCTAAGTCATATCAAAAACATAGTAGAAATGGTTATTTGCATTACTGAGAATCCACACTCTTTTTAATAAATGTAACTTTAAAATGTTTTGGCAAAAAAATAAATTAATTAAATTGTGGGAGATAAATCCCAGCAGTTTTGCAATTGGCCCCTTAAACATCTTCAACAATAATTTTTTCAGAATTAAATTATGTAATGACATAAGTATTGTCTGCTATTCCAATAATACAAGAACTGTAGCAATGCCAGGGGTGTTTCTTATAAAGATAGAAATGGACCGATATTTACTTCTAGGTATGCATAGCAAACCTCTCTGAGATGGCATTTGGGTTCTTCTTCATAAAAAAAACCTACCTTTTGGCACAAGAAAGATGGTTTATTTATCTTTTTGGCAATCAGAATGGTCCACAGGTAATCAAAGTCTTATCTTACAAAGAGTACTTACGTCTACGTTCTATTATCATGTTGCATACATTTATGCAGCTTCTGTTCTGGTACTTTAGTCTAAAATTTATAGTTTGAATTATTAAATTGGGGTCTTTCATATGTCTAATTCTGTTCTAAGTTCGAAAAGTGAAGCAAGTTGTTGCCTCGTTCGCGAAAATGGCGACCAGTGAATGACCGATGACCTTGTCTTGTCCTCCAAAGATGTAATAGCGAAAAGGTTCAATAAAACTCATTTCTGAAGCAAAATTAAGTTTATTTATACGATACAGAAACCAAATGCGATCTCAGAAAGGTTCGTTATGCGTATTCTTACAGTCGGTTACCGGATTACTGAACCCAGAACGAGGCTCTCATTTTGGACTAGGGTAAAACATTGGCTTGCGCCCATAACTCTCAATGTTAAATTGGTGAACTTTGATCGTTCATATCAAGCAGACCAGAGGACAATTACTAGTGACAACCACTTGGTTATATTCACTAGGGTTTTTAGTGTCAGTCAATGGGCCTCAGGAGGATTTTCTAGAGCTAATGGTGATTTTATCAGCGATAATACCAACACTCCTCCATGGCCAACGGGCTGCAATTTCAGTTTACACCAGATGCATGTTGTAATAGGTATATTTTATCGTTTGTATCAAGTATATCTGTGAACAAATACGCGTGACAACTGTTTGTTGATATTCACTTACGTATTTAGCTCAGGGAAATGGCCATCAAAAGGATTTTCTAGCGTCAGTGGCGACTTTATCAACGATGGTGGTGTACTATTTTTAAAGCAATTTTTCCTACTGGAACACTATGACGTATACGCACCCAGTTCATTAATATACAGTCAGAATTCTTGTATAATAAAATCATTATCTAAACAAAGAAAACTATTATATTCATATCGCTTTTAGAGGTCTCAGTTTGAAAGATTTGATAAGCTAGAAAAAGGGGCTTGGGTAGCACTGCTAAGTCCTGTCGTGTTCAAAGCAGGTGTCTGAAGTAATGCAATTAATGTGCTTTCAAAAAGAGAACTTTTAAGTTTTGCCTCGACAAAATGTTAAAAAATTCAGATAAGTACTACATGGAAGTTTTTGTAATTTATTCTGTGTAAACTACTAAAGTTAATGAAATTTGCAATTTTATGCTAAAAAATCATGAAAATTAAACCATGCGAAGTATAGTTTATTTGATGCGCAACATTTATAGTACATGATCTGCACCGAAGCCATCCCAGCCATGTGATTGTGCAGTCGCCAATTTGGGTTAGTTTTTGGGTCATTAGATTAACATAGAGCCCTAATTGGTCATAAGCATTTTGAGCTGCAGCTACAGCTGAGTGATTACTGCTGGTCAGTGGTCATGGGTCTTTAGCTGAAAAGTGTGGACACTTTTGGTGAAATTTTGCAGTTAAAATACTTCAATATCTATGTTGCTTGTAGGAATATTTTAAAAATAAAATTTTAAGAATTCATCTGTTTTTTGCATTACTTTTCAGAAGATATAAGTATTTTAACTTTCTGATCAGTTTGAAAAATTTTCTGATATACCTAAATAGTTTCAAAAGCAGACTTGAAAAGACCTTCCACTCTAACTGCGATGAACCCCCACACTCCAGGGATATGGCTACAATAACTCACAATAGAACCAAGGGAAACAAACACAAGAGAGCCGACAGCTGGGGCTCTTGGGTGAGTATTTTGACGTGACCCATCATAGGTTGCATAGGTAGGCAGTTGCAAATGTGATTCAGCAAAAAATTGGAGAAAAAATCGGGAGACGAATTGAACCGGCATTTAAAAATATCTTCTATTACCATGAATATCTAACCATTATTTCAAGTTTAGTTCAGAAAGTACCAATCCGAAACTATGTTATCACTTTTAAGCTTTCACTTTAAAATAATTTCAATGGGATACTACAACCAAATACACAATAACAAATTAGAGCGTACTCACCATTATGGAACTTCCACTCTAAATACATGTGCGCATGTCCCAATTCTTTGTCGATAGAGGTCACTGCTGTAAACCTCCCTTTGGTTACCCGTTCTGCTGCTCATTAATTTTTCCCACTAGTCCTGATATACAGAGTGCAGAGACTTATAGGTTAAGGTCTGAGTTATCTTATCAGATATTGAAGCTGGGTTAGTCCATATCTTTTCCAGATCGTTCATGTTAAGAATGGTTTTTATACCATATAAACACACCGGATGAAGATAAGGACTTGTTCTATCTTGGTTATGACAAGGAGTTATAACCAAAGGGAGGTTTACAGCAGTGACCTCTATCGACAAAGAATTGGGACATGCGCACATGTATTTAGAGTGGAAGTTCCATAATGGTGAGTACGCTCTAATTTGTTATTGTGTATTTGGTTGTAGTATCCCATTGAAATTATTTTAAAGTGAAAGCTTAAAAGTGATAACATAGTTTCGGATTGGTACTTTCTGAACTAAACTTGAAATAATGGTTAGATATTCATGGTAATAGAAGATATTTTTAAATGCCGGTTCAATTCGTCTCCCGATTTTTTCTCCAATTTTTTGCTGAATCACATTTGCAACTGCCTACCTATGCAACCTATGATGGGTCACGTCAAAATACTCACCCAAGAGCCCCAGCTGTCGGCTCTCTTGTGTTTGTTTCCCTTGGTTCTATTGTGAGTTATTGTAGCCATATCCCTGGAGTGTGGGGGTTCATCGCAGTTAGAGTGGAAGGTCTTTTCAAGTCTGCTTTTGAAACTATTTAGGTATATCAGAAAATTTTTCAAACTGATCAGAAAGTTAAAATACTTATATCTTCTGAAAAGTAATGCAAAAAACAGATGAATTCTTAAAATTTTATTTTTAAAATATTCCTACAAGCAACATAGATATTGAAGTATTTTAACTGCAAAATTTCACCAAAAGTGTCCACACTTTTCAGCTAAAGACCCATGACCACTGACCAGCAGTAATCACTCAGCTGTAGCTGCAGCTCAAAATGCTTATGACCAATTAGGGCTCTATGTTAATCTAATGACCCAAAAACTAACCCAAATTGGCGACTGCACAATCACATGGCTGGGATGGCTTCGGTGCAGATCATGTACTATAAATGTTGCGCATCAAATAAACTATACTTCGCATGGTTTAATTTTCATGATTTTTTAGCATAAAATTGCAAATTTCATTAACTTTAGTAGTTTACACAGAATAAATTACAAAAACTTCCATGTAGTACTTATCTGAATTTTTTAACATTTTGTCGAGGCAAAACTTAAAAACGTCCTCAAATCAAAGTTCTCTAAGACTGCAACACGGAAAATCACGTGACCGGAATTTACTCTTTGATTTACAGCTTATCTAGTAAATGGCTTTTATTTGTTTATTAACACGGTGCTAAAAGAGAGATTTAAAAAAAGTTTGTCATAGGCGAGCTGATAGCAGGCCAGTCTCAGTTTTGCACTTCACTGCCCCTGGATAGTTACTACTGTGGCGCTCCTAGTGGATTGTGATATACCTAAACTATTGATATACGGTGCTGTCACAACTAATTCAGGCTCAATCTTAAGAAACTTTGTTGTTCTGTTTTCAGGGTCAGAACCAGTCTGGAGCTGGAGCAGGAAGAGATGGAGATAAGAAGGATGACAAGGTAAATGTGCTGAATAATTGTATGAAATAGTTAATGTAATGCCAGTTATATGGGGCCAGTCATTTTGTTCCTGAGAATTGAACCAATCAATAACTGGAACAGATGTTGCATCATTATTTTTAGCAGTTTAATATTCATCCCCCCCCCCAAGAAAAAAAATGGCTTGAAGTTAATGTTGACCAGTTGCAAGTTTGTTTTCAATGTATTTTTGATCAGCATTTCATTTATAAGTTACAAAATCCCATGTATTTGTACATGTACATGTGATTTTTCCCTAGGATAAAAAGAGAAAATATGAGCCCCCAATCCCTACAAGGGTGGGGAAGAAGAAGAAAAAGGTGAAAGGACCTGATGCTGCTATGAAGTTACCACAAGGTAATGTACTCTCACTTACATTATTACTTATTAGGCAGAAATTGTTTCAATAACTGTAATTGCAATTCTTGGCACAGGCTATGGAATTTATCGTACATCAATAAGTACAAGAGTGTTTTTCATGTCAAAGTAAATTAATCTGAATTGGGTTATTTTGACACTCTTTTTGTTCCCCTGATCAGTGATGGTATTCTCATCCAATAAACTACTGCATTTTCGCCTCATAACCATAATTATATACAAAGAGAATTGGTAATGACAGTGGAAATTGATATAATATAACATTCTTCAATGCAGTTACACCCCACACAAGATGTCGATTAAAGTTGCTGAAACTAGAGCGTATCAAGGACTATTTGCTAATGGAGGAAGAGTTTCTCAGAAATCAAGAAAGACTCAAACCCCAAGAAGAAAAGCAAGAGGTTGGTGTGGACAGTGGTTGGTGATTATGTTTGATGAGGGTTTTTAACTATGTCTCTGAAACATCCAAGATGGTGATAGTTTGTTCTCTTCATGGGCAAAGTCAAATGTAAGACACAAGCAAGCCAGCAAATCTGAGGCACCTTATAATATATATATATATATATATATTCTGTTTAACATGCATGCTATAACAAGCATTTCAATCTAAGGACACAGTTATACTTTATATACTAGTGGTTGTATAGAAAGATTCTAGTTCCTATGGTAAGTATCATGTCATTATTTATAACATGTGGTTGTTTATTCCTTCTTTTTTGCAAGCTATAAAAAAAGTTGGAGACTATCTTTTTGAACCAAAATCATGTAAATGTTTTGATGAAAACTAAAAAAAATCAAGGGTAAAGCTTGGAAGAAGAAATAGTGGTCAGTTGAAAATGGCAAAAGAATCTCTTGCTCATCATGCAAACTTAAAACCAATTCAGACTGTCATCCTGTTAATGGCAATGATATTAATAAAACTATTTCTTTGTTTTTTAGGAGGAACGGTCCAAGGTGGACGACCTCCGCGGCACACCTATGTCAGTGGGTAACCTGGAGGAGATCATAGACGATAACCACGCTATTGTGTCCACATCTGTAGGCAGTGAACATTACGTCAGCATTCTCTCCTTTGTGGATAAAGATGCTCTGGAACCAGGCTGCTCTGTCCTGTTAAATCACAAAGTATGTACAACTGTGATTTCATTATAATACACTGATGAGACTTTTCCAACTTTTGTTAGAATTCAGACTTTTTCAGGTTCATTTGGGTCATTTTTGTGAATCATGTACCCTGGACCCCTGGCCAATTTTTCTACTTTTTCAGTGAGGACTGGTCTCTTCCCTGTTTAATATAACTAATTTTATTATCAAGTACAAGAAGATTATGTTTTCAACTCCTTCTGATTGTTTGTCCCCAATCTCACTAAAAAAAGTTTTGGGTGGATTTTGATGAAATTTTCATGATAGGTTCAGTAATGGGATAACTGAAGAGTGAATGGATTTTTGGTAGCAGTCCAGATTACCATCTGGATCCAGGAATTTAGACCACTTGTTACTGTGTTGTGCAATGGATGTGATCTCAACTACCACAATTTATCATTCATAAAAAATAATGAGAATTGAACTTTCTTGGTGGAGGTCTGCACCAGACATGAGCTTTTTCCATGGAAACACGGAATTCTGCATTTTTAAAATTCAATTCTGATGGTTCTCGATATTCGTCTTGTCTGAGATTCAATGTTCAGAGTTTTTTTTTTTAAACCTAGGTTTACGTCTGCTGCACTTATCTGGTTACCATGTGTAATTTTCAAGGAATTATTGAAAAATCTTTTTGTATGAATTAAGATGAATGTAAGAAGCTTAGATATGTGAGGTACTATTTCTCTTCAGTTTAAAGTTTTTTTCAAGAACCGTTGAAATCCAGCTATTAGATGATTTGGTTAAACTGACCTTCAGTTTGTACTGATTGCTGTTTTTAAATGGTTTTTATTTCAGGTTCATGCAGTGATAGGAGTTCTATCAGATGACACAGACCCTATGGTAACTGTAATGAAGTTAGATAAAGCGCCGCAGGAGACATACGCAGATATAGGGGGGCTGGACCAGCAAATACAAGAAATAAAGGTTAGGTGTATGGCTTTATGGAAAGCACAGTGTTGTAAATAAACTCAATTATTTATTGGAAGTTTGTTTCCACCTATATGTTTAGGCATTACTCTTTCAAAAATATTGGATAGTGAACCTCAAAATTTTTAATTTTGTGAAAAAAGAATAATTATTTTTGAATATTATACTTACAAAATAAGATTCAGATATTTAATCACTGCAGAAAAATTTGATTTGAAAAACTTTTTTTTTTTACAGGAATCAGTAGAGTTACCACTAACTCATCCAGAATACTATGAAGAAATGGGAATAAAGCCTCCAAAGGGGGTCATTCTTTATGGACAACCTGGGACAGGTAATGATTTTATCACTTATGTCTGTTCTTATTGTGACTTTATGGACAACCTGAGACAGGTAATGATTTTATAACTTATGTCTGTTCTTATTGTGATTTTATGGACAACCTGGGACAGGTAATGATTTTGTAACTTATGTCTGTTCTTATTGTGACTTTATGGACAGCCTTCATAGCTCAGTCCATTAGACGGCCCCTCTCTCTGTATAAATGATATGTGGTTTGGTGAATTTTATTCCAAAAAAATTCAGGAAATGGAGAATATTTGTACTTTTTCTACTTGATAGAAATAGGTTGTATGGAAAAATATTGATATGATTTACAATTGACATGTAGGTCATTAACATTATCCAACTTTGTTTCTTGAAATTAGAAGTGTGTATGATATTATACCAGTAAATATTTGATTAAATGGTGACAATAGATGTTTATATTTGCGCGTTTTTATTTTCAGGAAAAACACTTTTAGCTAAAGCTGTTGCTAACCAGACATCAGCTACATTTTTGCGGGTCGTTGGCTCAGAGCTTATACAAAAATATTTGGTGAGTAGGACTTAGAGATGGCAGTCTGCTTCATTGCTGGGTAATAGATTTAGCATAATTTAAGTTTTTAAGGTCAAATTCGTGAGGTTCTGTTATTGAATTTAGTTGAATAAAAATCAGAAATGCGAAATATAAAGATGTGATGCATAAGAAAATAAAAATACAATACAATAATTTAATACAATGATGTTATATTAATAGTAATCACTCCCTTTGGAACAAATATAGAAGTGAAACAGCTACATTTGAATCTTGTCACTAGAGCATCATCAGGATCAATGCCCACAGGTTGATGGGTGCTGGTAGACCTATTAATAATTATCACTCAGGGTAGTAATTGGTTTGTAAGTGATCACTACCGCTAAATCATCAGTAAATATAATTTCTTGTAACTGTTGACAATGTTATCGACAACATAATATGTATTAATTTGGTAACAGAAATTCTCAATTCTTTGTAAACAGGGTGACGGCCCCAAGCTGGTCAGAGAACTATTCAGAGTGGCGGAGGAGCATGCGCCCTCTATTGTCTTCATTGATGAAATTGACGCTGTTGGCACAAAAAGATACGAGTCTAACTCGGGTGGAGAGAGGGAGATTCAGAGAACTATGTTAGAGCTGTTGAATCAGCTGGATGGGTTTGACTCAAGGGGAGATGTAAAGGTGAGAATTGATTTTTAGACAAAATGTCAGCAGCTTAGATAACAACACACTGTAAACTTCAGATAACCTTGAGTAAAAATATGAAAATATATGAAATAAAATCTTAGTTAATCACATGATATAATTTATTTTCTTTTAACTGGAGCATTTGAAACATGAAGATGAAATTTAATATTATTGAAGTATCAAAAATATTGGAAAGTTAAAACTTAATTTTCATCTATGTTAACAGCAATTGTAAAGAGACAAAACCGTTTTCCTCTTAAAAGTTACATGTGTAGTCAGTGAACTTGTCCAGACTATATTCACAACAATTTGACCCCACCTTCAGGTTGTGATGGCCACCAACAGAATCGAGACCCTGGACCCAGCCTTGATCAGACCAGGTCGTATTGACAGGAAGATAGAATTTCCGCTGCCAGATGAGAAGACAAAGAGAAGAATCTTTACCATTCATACCAGCAGGATGACCCTAGCTGACGAGGTCAACTTGGAGGAACACATCATGGCCAAGGATGACCTGTCTGGGGCAGATATCAAGGTACTGGGGGGGAGCAATATGTGTGTTGTGCTGGGCGTTTCATAAATGAGTGTTGTAGTTTTAGGTCTACCTTGGAGTTGATGAAAGACGTCCCATTAGACAAAGCTTGACATAAAAAAGGGGGGAGGCAATAGAGACTTGGATGATGAAATGAAAACATATCCTCCTCTAAAAATTATTAAGTGTTTGATTAATTTTCTTTTAAAGATTTGCAGGTTATAATATTGTATGTAATTAATGGATATTATAAATTTATAAGAAGGTAGTATGAAAATCAATCACAGAAGCCTGTAATGAATAATAACACAATAGTCAAAGATTCCTGATCTATAAAGGTGCTCTATCTCATTTCCAGGCTATCTGTACAGAGGCAGGTCTTCTAGCTCTACGTGAGAGAAGAATGAAGGTCACTAATGAGGACTTTAAGAAAGCCAAAGAGAATGTTCTCTACAGAAAGAATGAGGGCACACCAGAAGGACTGTACTTGTAACCTTGACACTGTGTTTATCAACTACATAGTAACTCAGCAGACATCAGCTTATCCTGGCTGTGTGTCATTTTGAATATGCTGTGAACATATTTCAGTGACATAGGCAACTCATTCCTCGGATATTGAGCAAGGCATACAATCTGAGCTGATTCAGTTTGGATAAAAAAATTTTCCCCTTTTGGCATCAACATGGATAGCAATGGACACGTAAACTAAAGTGCATCTTGGGAGTGCATTTTTAGCAGAGGGTAGTTATTCTGTTACTTGAAAAGGATGTATGTTGTCTTTGGACATAAAAACAGCCAATTGAAAAAGGGAAAATTGAAAATGAGGGGGGGTATGACATTGCTCTTAAATATTGAATAAAGCATTTGAATTAATTAATTTCTTTATTATATTTCTCAATTCCATTCATTTTTTAAAATTTATTTTATTTATTTATTTATATTTCATTTATTTATTTAGATCAATTTATTATTATTAATGCAGTTGTCAACACTGGACTTAAAGTGTCACAATCAATATAAAATCAGTTTGGTTATGTAAAAACCAACTAATAAGTACAAGATGTGAAACGTGCACTTTCAGCATGGATATAGATGTGATCCAAGCATTAAAATTTTAGTTTGTGCGATGAAATAATGAACGAATACAGTTCAGTTTTCTTAAGTTTTATTTAATAAACTATGATATTCTAGTATAATAGGGGAAACAACATGCACCTGAACCAGTCAGTGGACATAAAAACCCTGTTAAAATTCTAATATTCTACAGTCAAAGCGCTGGTTGAATAATCCGGGGTGCCATGAATCGACCATCTTTTCATTAGTTGTGTGAGCATAAAATCATTTTCAAGAGACTCACAGTGGGTATATACTGATATGGGAATAAATGGCCCCCGAATCGAACACCTGGGTTAAAAAATATTCTTAACCTTTTCGAATGCAAGTATACAAATAACATGATTGAAGTTTCTATTATATAAACTGCCTCGAGACTGAAATTCCTAGATGAACAAACTAAAAAAATTATACTCTTTTCCATCGTTTGGCCCAGAACTTGGATACTTAATCACCCTGCATTGTTAGTCTACGAGTGTACATTCAACATATTAATGTGTTTGTCCGTTGTCATGGTAAATTGAATGGCTGTAAAGAAGAAAAAACGGAAAACGGTTCACAATGCACCGGTCGATATTTCGCGCACGGGAAAATGTGATAGAACGCCGGCACCTCGCAGGATTAGCCGCTGATATAGTTTGCAGACAGATCGATTTTGAAAACACATTAATAATTGCTGGCTGCCGTTATAGTAGTCGACAGACTGATCGCACCGAGATTTAGTGTCAATGGCTTAGTTTTCTCCCCAACACCAGCAAAGAACGTTTATCATCTCCATTAATTAGCTCTGGTGGTGGAATTCCATGGTCAACAGTTTATAACTCAGGGCGAGACATTTTCGTGTATGCTCACAATATTTATCAGATTCTGCGTCTAGTTTTTTTTCTCCTTTAAATGCGTAACAACATACAACCTGCCTTTGTCCTGCGTAGGCTAGCGCAGTTATGTAAGGTCGTTGAGCTTTCCCTGGTTGTACATTGTATGGTAAGGAACTAAAAGCGACAGCGCTTTTTCTTCTTCTTTACGAACACACCCATCTCGATCCACCTAAATATTAGTAATTATTACTTTTGTGAAACAATGTTAGGATACTAAATATATTTGATCGTATCCTGTCCTGCTTAGGCTATTGCAGTTATGTTATTGGTAAGATCGTTGATGTTTTCCCCTGGTTTCATGCGTAATAGTTAAGTCCCAAAAACCATAACGTTCTCTCTTCTTCTTAACGTGCACAGCCATCTCCATCCACCTTAAGATTACTTTTGTCAAACAATACAAGTATACGAAATAAATGGCGTTTTACTTTTCACCTTTCAAGGTTGGAAATTCCTTCACAGTTTTCTATTCACAACTACCCAATCTGTAGCCTACGTCTTTTTAGTAATCTAAACATTTCCCTACTTCCTACATCAAACTCTCACACGCTAATCTTTATCACAGATATCACAATTATACTAGAACATTCATAATAATAATAATACATTTAGAAAGAAGGACACCGCCTCATTTCTTGGCAATTTTCGACTGACTCGGCTTCTTCTTGGACTTGGAGCTAAGGGTGACCCGGCCGGCGGGACTTGGGGATTTACTGGTCGCTCGCATCTTCCTCTTCTTCTGTACTTCAGCCACGTGAAGTTTCAAGTTCGGGAAAATCTCATTGTGTTTTTCCAGGAGTGGTATATATTGGTATTTTCCTGGTAAAGGAGAGGAGGAGTCGCCGTCCCCGTTGTAGTTGTCATCGTCTGGTGGGAGCATCTGTTTCTCCACTAGGATGTAAGTGTTGTGGGAGACCAGATATTTGGTTGCATAATCGTGCTTGTGTGCATCCAACTCCTTTATCAAACCTGCAAATATAGAAATCTACTTGAGACGACATTTTAAATCGAGAAATTGGCACTCTTCAGATAGCATGTAAACTAATGATGACATGATTAACGACTCTGGATCAATAAACGCTATATAAAACCTCCCATCCACGGGCTGATGTTTTATTTACTTGGTTAGCTTATCTTTAACTTTTTCATTAATGAACTAGAATGATAAAACGTTGTTATTTGACCAAGCCGATTAACTCTTATGCACGACCGACATTTTTCAGGTGCTTATAATCAAGGAGTTATAACAGAAGGAGATTACACGCAAGCCTCTCTATTGTCCGATGCNACAAACGAGATTTAAACGAGAGTAGCAATTAAGCGTAACAGAGATAGGCATCTATTGTTCTCTGGGTTCTATTCATTCCGACCAATGAGAGACCGTAATACGGGCTCCGCCCCCACGCGTGTAATCTCCTTCTGTTATAACTCCTTGTTATAATGAAGTGAAAGAGTACATAAATACAAGTTGTTAAATAAACCATACCGGTCCGGCAGATATTCAGTTATTTCATTTAAAGGGGGATAGGGCGAATTCAGCAGATTTTCATGGCTTGTCATATGTATTGTAATTAGTATAGTGAACGATAGTAGTACTATTCTAGTAGTAATAGTAGTACCGACCCGGTAGTACATGTAGTAGAGTACGTTTAGTAGCGATGTGTCCGAAGAGAGAAAACTTCGTAGACCACTGTACATAATAGTATAAAGATTTGACTGGTATTAACACGATGAAACGTAACACAATTCAAATGCTAATTTGATTAACTAGCAATACGTGTCGGGATCTAAAAAACTTAGCGTTAGAACTCATATGGCGGTTCCTTATCTTAGTATCAAAAGTTCACGGAAACGATCTTGGAGCCGGGTAGCACTTTTTCTCAAAATCACAGCCGAGTTTTGCTGCATGAAGATACTTCATTAATTTAACGTTCCACTTGATATGGAATCAAGTAACCCCCTACCGACCCTCACCTGTTTCGTCGGACAAGTCCAGGCTAACTGGAGTGTTACCGAAGCCTGTCCGTTTCTTAATGTTGTTGAGCAGGTTCACTACGGCACAGCTCGGGTTGCAGATCAACTCCTCGTTGTTCCCGTATTTAACTATAATAAACATCGTCTTAAATAATATAGATTCTCTCTCTAGCCTTCATATAGTCCATGGAGTATTTCGAGAGATCTCCATCTAGCTCGACCTTATTCAGTATGTTCAAGGCTTTTGGTTAAACAGTGATGTGATAGGCTCTGTGTGACCTACTGCTTGCAGTAAGCCCGTATCCCATAGCGACCTTGTTATTCAAATCTCGTTTAGTCACCCCCCACAAACATTAAATCCGTGTCATTCTGTTCCGAGCCAGCGAGACGGAATCGCATGGATTGTGCGTCCGTGACTGTAAATGGAGCCATTAAAGCGTTTGTTTGAACTGAAAATAAAACAATTCTTATCGAGTTGTGACGTTGTTGGTATTGTAATGTTAGAGCCGACCCAGGATTGCTCGTGTATTAATCAAAGTTTCAGGGGCAAATGATAATAATAATGATAATTTTCACAAATCGTCTAGGTTAATGTACAAAGAAGTGTTGCATTTAAAGCGCAATTAACCCGCTCAATTTTGTATTTCTGTTGATTATAATTGATAATATCATGGGTAATGTTTATTATATGATTAACTACATATTTTACCCACTCACGCATCAATTCTTCTGTTCATTCAGTTTTTTCCTCCCAATAAAATAAGGTCGTTTCCACGTTTTTAAAGCCGTTTTTATCCAACTTAGGACCTATTGTAAATTATTCTATTGTTAGAAATTGTGTTTGGCATAAAAAGGACAATTTATTGAATGCTCTTTTAAGATGAATAATGCTTTTTTTTTTCTTAAAAGATATATATGACTACGTTTTTTTTTTTTTTGTTATTTCTGTTTTTAATTAGTAAATTTTTCTTGAAAAAATGTACAATTCAAGTTTGCTTCCAACAAATAAATGAAAAACCCCGAATAGATTACACAAAATAAACATATGCAAATCACTGTATTCGCGATAGAGCACTGATGTCGTGCAAGTCTTTATTTTATGGAATTTTCACCACGGTGAAAACAATTTCTACCGCGGTGAAAATAAAACTTAAATGAAAATATAAAAAAGTTAATATGATACTAACAAAGCTCTGTACCTTCCGTTATTCTGGCAGATTCACTCACACTATTTTTATTTCCACATGAAGTGGTCTTATTTTTATTATTTCAGAAAACATCTGATAATTATATTTCACTGCTTTTGGCGAAAGGGTTCTACAGCCCAATGGCAGATTGCGCGCGTCTTCTCTAGCGCAATGTTGCTGCAGTACATCGCTGCATTGTGCTTGCAATAAATACGAGAGGAGAGACTGGGATAATTCTTGTGCGAAATAAACTTTTTACTTCCACTCGATCCTTCAGATTACGTTTACAACAACGCTCCCCTGCAACGGATTTCATGTAAAATAGTTCGCATACCAGGGTACGCACTTCTTAAAATCACAAAAGACAATTCCTTCATAACACATTTATTTTTCACTCACTTGTAAATTTTCTTGTCAACAAAACACAACACCTAAAGAGCTAAATATAAGTTGGAATTAGACATCTTGCATCTGTTATTAGGGGAGGGATGTCTTCATAAATATGGTCTGACTGCATACTATCCAGATTCATACTCTTGCATAAAATCCAATCTTTACATCACTCAATGTTTTAAAGCATATTTATGAAATTTAATTCTTGTGATGACTCCCACACCAAGTACATGAAAATATCCTCACAAATTTTCTTTTATGCACTCTAAAATTTTGAAAAGTTCAAAAACCTTTTTCAAAAAGGGTGATGCTGGCAAATTGTATAAGAGCTCTATTATTTGTTTGTCATATCAAAAAAGTGCTTCTTCTGTTTTTTTTTTTTTTTGATTATTATTATTGTTTTGTAGTTTCAAAAAACAAATAACCCAACATTTTTCCTTTTCCCACTAGCTCCATATATCCCCTAAAACTGATGTTCTTTTTTTAGGAACTGGGCTCTCCCTCTGATGTGAATGATCTTCCTTGTGCAGCATCTTCACCAACATCATCCTGGTAGCAAAGGCCTGGCTGGTTTGCTTGCGGTACACAAAGTACGATCCAAGCAGTCCCAAGAGGACTGCTCCCATGATGCCTCCCACTGTTATCATGGTAACCGTTAGGTCCTCGGGATGTTGTGCTCCATATGTCTGTACCGCAAAGGAGATTTCTAAGTCACAGAAACTGAAATATGAGAAATAATGTTGGGTGATACAGCTGAACCACTGATTGACAAAATAATATAAATAAATTAAACATATAAAATAAATTGACTAATTTTGTCCTACTTTTTAACTTCTTTTCTGCAGCCTGCAATAATGTCTGAAAGGCATATTAAATCTTCTGATCTCCAGTTAAAATAATTATTCAAAAAAGGTTGCATTACATATGCTAAGTACAAATGCCAGATGGTCTTACCTGTAGTTGGGGTCTACAATTCTGGCCCGGAAGGTATACATACTGTCGTGGGTGTTAGGGAACTGTAACCAAGACACACCTGTGGAGTTCAGAATCTGATACGGTCTCTGCAGCAAACTGCTGTCAATTACTGTGTTTGTCTCTTCAAAACAGCTCCTATAATTCTAAAAAAAATATACTGTTTAAATTTTGTGGTAGAAAATTTGAAAACAAACAAAAAACATTTAATCTCATATGAATTGTTGTATCATATTCCTTTGGTTATTATACATGTTGTTTTAATACAAATTACAGAATTTCAATCCAGAATCCTACATTTCTACTAAACTCTACAGCTCTACACAACATCAAGCACATAAAGAAACTGGGTTATACTTAAATATAATAGTAAGTCTACATGTATTTACCCAAGGACCCCACCCCTGTCCCCAGTCAGTGAGCATGCCCTGCTCATCTCTGATCTGTGACCAAGTCTGAGCCACCTTATGACACCCTGCCTGCAAAGGGTTAAAAAAAAACAACTAAATTTCTATTACGACAATTACTTTTTAATTCTCTTTGACCTTATATGAATAACTGAATCAAATTTGCACCAAACTGTCTTTTAGTTGCCCTTTTAATCAATACGTAGTCACTGAAAAAAATATCCCAGACTACAAACAACATATTTAAGTTTTACCTGTTTCATGGTAGCATTATAACTGTAGTCAGTTCTACCTTGCTCCTCCCATAGTATGAAATTACCAGTCACTGGACGGACAAATTCCTCACCATCATACCTTAAATCAGGGGAAAAAGAAATAAATAAGGCTACGACATGTGCAAACACAAACTTTGCAATAACATATGCACATGGTAATCATGCATATTAGTAAAAGTAAACAAACAAAGTGAATATTAACAAGGTTTCCACTGGTAATTGCTCTAAAACTTAACATATAGTTAACATGATCATGGAGAAATAACTGCACACACTACATGTACATATTTCATATTTCATACACTTACAGCTCTAACTGTGGCAGAAAAGTCTCACTGATAATTCATTTACAACATTAATCACAGTTTTGATATTTCCCATACACTTACAGCTCTAACTGTGGCAGAAAGTTGTGACTGCTGTCCACTCTAACTGGACATCCCAACCTGACCAGGTCATAATGGACAACCTGGGCGAGAAGAAGGAATTACAGACAGTACTGTATACTTAATATACTGTATACTTAAATTACTGTATACTTAATATACTGTAAATAGGACTTAGAGATAATAATAATAATAATCATAATAATGATAATAATAATAATAACTTAAAAATATATAGGTAGTTAAGTTATTAAAATGTATAGTACAATGTAAACAGATATGTGGACAGTTAAAAAATTTAAGATATCAAAACATAGTACAATGTCAAGATAACAGCCAGTCAAATCAGTTATAACACTTTTTTCAAATAAAAAATTTTAATTTATTTTAAAAATTGTAATCAGACTCTATGTTGGTAATTAAAAGCATTTTGAGAATGTAATTAATTTTTATATAAGTATATAAGAGTAACTGATTTAAATGTATTAACTAACATTTCTTCACAGTAAGGTAAGATATAAGTCTATTAAAGGCCAGTGAGGAAATACTGACTATGTATGTACTATATCCATGGCATGCAATGTTGACTGCCGGAGAGGTGTCACTGCATGGTGGGTATTTTCTTCAATTAAAATTTTGTTTTTGTTAATAATAAAATACAACACACTTATATAAAAACAATTAATTACACTCAAGTATGGGATCTAGACAAGAATAAACTAACCTTGTCCTGTGTGGGTGATGTCCCATCCAAATGCAGGAAATGTTCCCTGTAAAGATGGAATTGAAATGATTAGTTTAAATGCCAGTTTATTGCAAGGTTACATATCTCTCAAAAAATTCATTACGTTTTCAATAACACCATATAATGGAATACTAACTGATAAAACTGTCAAAGGTATTACATGGAATGAATAGAATGGAATGAAAATATTCCAACAATATATAAGGATTATATAAAAGCAACAAATTAAAGAGAGGTACTCACTTTCCAATAGTATATGTATCAACAGTATCACAGGGTTCACTTGCAGCTGGCCTAAAACATAATTTTTTAAATTCTGAATTTTCTTTTATAATTAATATTTTAATAATTATATAGATTATTTTAAATGCTGGCAAACCTTTGTCAATTCAAGATTACATCACAAGCCTAATCTAAAAAACAGAATGTCGATATTAATTACTTCAAACAGCTCCGAGCAGTCTCAATCAATATAGCTGACAAAAATAAATCATTCATTAATAAAACAAACTAAATAATTTAAAACTTAAGATTTGGCCCTCAATTCTTGCCAGGATAGGTAGTTTATCTATAATCAGAAGTTATTTGTTTTTATACTGAAAAAAGGTTAATTTACTCACCGTTTTAAAACCAGGTGTCTTCCCTTTGGACATCCCACAGACAGGTAGGAGACCTGGGGTAAAATCAAAATATTAAATTTTCTTGAAATTATTGGTGACAAAAATGCAAACTGTCCCCTCCCCCCCCTCAAAAAAAAAAAAAAAAAACTACTGAGTACAAAAAGTGCCCTCCAATAACCAATTTTGACAATGATCAATCACTCTGACTTTAGCAAAACTTCCACTTTCTGTCTTTCATTTGTAATAAACTTATTTATCACATACTTACAATCTGGGTAGGAGATGGGCATATCAGGTTGATATTTGATGGTATCAGCTCAAAGCAAGAGATACCTGTTGCAAGTTTTCTAAAATGATAAAAAAACCAATAATGTAACTATTTATTTATCTTACTAGTATGTATTTATTTATTTATTTACTAATTATCCTGTCTACATCTTATAAACATTATGTTCATAATATGCAGTGAGAATTTAAAAAATATTGAATGTCAGCGTGAGATTGATTTTGTAGAAAAGATATCTGGAAAAAATTCAATGTTGGATAAAACAATTTACAATAATGGGTTCTAGGAAATATCAAAGTCTGAATATTGTCAAAAGTTATCTTTTTAAAAAAAAATTGATTTAAGATTACTATTGCACTTACTTAGCAGTAGTGTAATTTGGGGACCTGTAAAAATCCATATGGTGGTAAAAGGTAACAGACTGGAAATGTAAAATAATATTTAAATCATTTTAAACTCCTCATACAAATAAGATAAACAGGGTTTAAAACATTAACCAACTACACATGGATGCTAGTCTTTCAGCTTTGATAGATCATATTCCCAAGTAGGACTTTTTTTCCAGAATTATTTTTATCTTCAGTAAGTACTTAAGTTTGCACCAAGTGTCATAAACAATTCTGTGCAATGCAGAAGTTTTATAAAGTTGTTAAAATTACCATTAACAGTGTACCTGTGCTTTTTAAAAAATCAAGTGAATACAATGTACGCAGCTATCATTTTTATTCCCTGGAACTAAACACCTAACTTGAATATCATACTGAACATATTACAGACCTTGTTATGAGCAATAACTCCTCTTCCATACTGAACATATTACTGAAATATTGTTATGAGCAATAACACCTCTTCCATACTGAACATATTACTGAAATATTGTTATGAGCAATAACACCTCTTCCATACTGAACATATTACAGACCTTGTTATGAGCAATAACACCTCTTCCCTACTGAACATATTACAGACCTTGTTATGAGCAATAACTCCTCTTCCATACTGAACATATTACTAAAATATTGTTATGAGCAATAACACCTCTTCCCTACTGAACATATTACAGACCTTGTTATGAGCAATAACTCCTCTTCCGTACTGAATATCAGAGTTTGCTCTGGACTTGACAAGAGTGGAGTTATGATTGAACATCTGGAACATATTTAATACAATATGCTCAAAATTTTCAATTTCAATCATTAATTTTTTTCAACACTAGTGCTATATAGCTGAAATTTAAGTTTCAGCACAGAAAATAAACTTTATCCATTTACCTTAAGAAACATTCAGCATTCTCTGGTCTGGGTGATTTCTCATAACCAGAAATACTTAATTATATAAACTAACTTAATTCCCCCAAATCTTGTACAGGTTCCTTTTTAATTTACCCCCCCCCCCTCCTCCCACCCCCACCACCACATCCTACCTGTAGAAATCCACTGTGGATATCAAAGAACACTAACA
>NW_019775487.1:308816-340473 GCF_001039355.2 Lingula anatina | reverse complement strand
CTTGTTTTCGTTAATTCATCTACAACAAATAAACCTCCACCTATAGTACGAAAAACATAAACACTTTAAAGTAAATACTTACCTAACAATTTGGTGCAAAATACGGAAAATATGAAATAACCGTCAAGTGCACTTGCAACGATCTATGGCCGCTTAGTGTGGGTGACCTCGATTTGAAATTGGCCGCTTAGTGCAAATCGAGCACAGCTGGTGAGCCACCGTTATACCGACGTCGGGCCGACAGCGTGAAGCAGTCGTCGGCCCGACGTCGGGTCACCAGTAGTGGCCCGACGCACAGCTGATGAGCCACCGTTATACCGACGTCGGGCCGACGGCGTGAAGCAGTCGTCGGCCCGACGTCGGGTCACTAATAGTGGCCCGACGTCGGCCCGACAACGACTGCCGACCGCGACCGTGCTGACCAATGCCGACGTCGGCCCGACCGCTCATTGCTATCTGGGCATATATTGTGTTAAACCAATAACTGTTACGCAATATAGTCTTATCATTTACATTAAACCCCCCCCCCCCCCATATCCACATCTCAACTCACAGGACACTGTTGTAGAGGGAAAAGCCCACTGCTTATCTCATTCTTCAGTGGATAAATTCTGCTGGTCAGGGTACCGTTCTCTAACACCATCAGGTACATCCTATCTAGAGCATCAAACCTTACCACTACATCTGAGCTGGGCAGTTCTCCTGACTCCAGCTGGAAAATATTATCATAATCATCAACATTATGGAAACAACTGTTTTCATTATGATCATCATCATCATCATCATTAATTACTATTATCATTATTATTAAAAGATAACATGGAACAAGGAAAGACAAACGTTTGTTCTTTATTTGACGATAGTTCAGGCAAATAGACATCTCAAAGGACAATAAAGTACGAATCTCGATTCCTAGTGTCTTAGTAATATCTCATCAACTAGGTCCCTGGACTCACATCTAAATTGTATTTCATCAAGTCACTGAAATATATGCTACTTCAAAACATTCTCCTTGCAATAACATTTGTTGTTCACCTTTTTATTTTTTCTGATATAACTTCTTTGAAACGAGTTAAATTTTCCAAATCAATATCATTTATTAAATAATCAATGTTAGCTCACCTTCAGAACTTGATTCATCTTCATCTTACTGTGAAACAAATGATTTCGTGAGGTGTGGATGATGATCTCTCTCAGGGGACCTGTGGGAGCAGGATGGAAATATACACATCACAATTTGTTGAAAAAAGAATATATAAACAAATACTCACATGACACACTAAAAATTGTTTACTTTTTAATTCCAATAACTTTTATTCCAAAGTAATCTATACTTAAGATCGCTTCTAAATAATGATAATTAAATTGGATTTTCAGGATGAATGGCAATCAGATAAACCGAATAAAAACATGGTACAAGATATTAGTTAAAAAGTTTTTTTTACCTTTGGTGGGTTCCAGTTTTAATTCATATCTTAATACACTTTCTTATTAACCATATTATTTTCACATCTTAAACTTAAAGACAGTCTCAGTGGGTTAGATTAATGTATAGAAGCAGGTTCTATGTAAAGCTTTGACCAGATTTGTGTTTTGTGAGATTGTTTATTATTATATTAATAAGTCTGGGTCACAAAAGTCCTGTTAAGACAACTAGAATAAAGAATTAGAAAACGAAAACTATTTATCATGATTTCGGAGCACAGCCAGAAGTACTTCCGGCTCAAGGTCACGACCTCGATTTTCCCACGCTTACGACCAATCACAGCAGGCTTCAGTCAGAATGAGATAGACGTCACGACTACACAGCGAAACTTGTCAGACATGTAAGTGCCGCCTGTCCATCTTTTCGGTACATGTACCGATCAAAAATAGACAACGTAAAGCCCAAAACGCTCTTATACACGTTACCAACTTTGTATGAGCACAAATATTGTCATTTATTGTGAACAAGATAATATGATAATCAGACACACTTGAGACCTGTGAAGCGCATACTCACGTGTCGAGGAGTAGTTTCGCCATTGCCTCGTATGTGAGTCCTAACTCAGCTTTAAGTGTCCTCCACCGCCCCACCTCCCTCCCAACATACACAGTCTGAGTGCTTCTTCGTCTGTCTCTAATTTTCTTTCGTATCTTTCGAACTGGAGTGGCTATTTTCTTTCGTCCCCTTTTGTCGCTCTCCTCTTCAGACTTGACGCGCGTCTGAGCCATGTTTGCTGTTTTGGCGCCAAATAGTAACATCCGGGTCTCAGCCGTAGTACTTCATTCATAGTAAACCGCGAGACTTAGCGAGAAATTGCGCGTTCTGAAGCCGTACTGTGAGGTGGTAGCTGAGTATTTAAGACGAGTCGTCTTTTATTATTTAATGGAACTTAAAAACGGTATTAGGTAGGTTCATTTTCTCAACGGTTTTGGATAGGATATACCTTGGTCATTATGGGGAAATTGGTGAGATTTCCAGGAAAATTCATTTTCGTGCTATTTTAAGGGTTTAACGCGCTGAGACTGTCTTTAAGGTTTTTATTAATGTCATTACTATTTTTCACTTTTAAGAGCTCCATCAGTTTTCAAATTTCTGATATATATTTCTGAACAAATTTGAAATCAAGAAATAAAAGAATGAAGTTGGCTGCATACTAATGGTCACTTCCTGTATGAACTCTCCCTCCTCCACCAGATCACTTGTGTTACAGTTCAGCAAGGTCATCACACCATTCTCTGTGCCTGAAATAATACACATATCTCAACTAACACAATGTGCTTATATCACACCTAACACACATCATACCTAACACATTGTGCTTATATCACATCTAACACATTGTACACATATTACACCTAACACAATGTGTTTATATCACACCTAACACATTGTACACATATCTCAACTAACACATTGTACACATATCACACCTAACACATTGTACACATATCACACCTAACACATTGTACACATATCACACCTAACACATTGTACACATATCACACCTAACACATTGTACACATATCTCAACTAACACAATGCACACATATCACACCTAACACAATGCATGTCTATCTAAAGCATAGTGATCTATCTTCTCAAACAGATTTCACACCAGACACAATGTCTCAACCACACTGCAAACTGTGTCAAAAAGATATAAATGTCTGGTCTTATCATTTCAAAGAAAATGAAATTATGCAAGAAAGTTTTATAAATATTTTTACCTTCTTCATAGCTGTAATAGAGTCTGTGTAAATCACGGAGCAGGAAAGCCGTCTTCCCAGCATCCTGGAACATGAAACTCAGCGGGCCAGACTCTGAAAGTGAGAGCAAATTTAAAATATCAGGAGAAATTACTTTGTAATATAAACAGGTTTAAAAGACAGGACCTGAAAATTATTTCATTTGTTCTAAATGAACCAACCATTAAATAAACAGTTTTTTTGGTCAACTTAAAATGAACATTATACTCAAAATGTATATTTACCAAGAATATTCAATGGAAATGTCCAAAATCAGCCTTGAAAAATGTCCTCTTTCAAGTCAGTTATTTTGAGATGTAAAGTTTGTTTTTATTGGTACTTGAAAATTGTAGAAGATTTCATCATCTTGTAGACATAAATAAGACATCATTTTAATCAGAGATCAGCATGAATTAAATCACCACCAACTTAAAAAAAAAAAGAATAACAAGTCACCTATGGATTCCGAGTACAAATACATAACCCACATGACAGACCTACCTGTAATGTTAAAATCCATCCACATAGGTGTAATCTCCCAAACATCTTCATATATGTTATACAGCAATACTACAACCTGGAAAAAAAAAACTGATCAGTCTGCGTATACTATTTCTTAACATTATTGGTTCAGTGTTTCATCCTGCCTACCATCTGAAAATACCCAAAACAACTGTAAACCATCAGAGAACTAATGTCTAATCCAATACTCAGATACTAAGGAACAAGGTAAAAAACATTAAAGGGTAGTTTGTTTGAACAATTAAGCAACTTTATGAAGAACCCATTACCTTTGACTGTCCATTAGCACTGATGGCTAGCAATATTCCTACTGACCCTGGGAATGTATTAAAAGCCACATCCTGAACCTTGAAATGAAACAAAAAATGATGAACTTAGATACAGCAACTTGTATCTGAAAATACACAAGGCTGAGCAATTATACTACCCAAAATTCTGCCACTGTCAGCACTACTTTTTGGGGTTCTTTAAACATTGACAAAGAGACAAACTTTCAAACAGTGTCCAGCAATGGTTAAGGAATACACACCCAGATTCTTTCTAGTTTNAGTACACAGATAATACAACTATAAGATCATATAATGAACACTGTAGTCATATGTTCCTATGTCTTACCTGTGGATCCTGTAATAATAGGTTCTCTAGTTGTAGCAGTGTCTCAGACCACTCTAACTGCTTCTGTACTAGCAGTACACAGATAATACAACTATAAGATCATATAATGAACACTGTAGTCATATGTTCCTATGTCTTACCTGTGGATCCTGTAATAATAGGTTCTCTAGTTGTAGCAGTGTCTCAGACCACTCTAACTGCTTCTGTACTAGCAGTACACAGATAATACAACTATAAGATCATATAATGAACACTGTAGTCATATGTTCCTATGTCTTACCTGTGGATCCTGTAATAATAGGTTCTCTAGTTGTAGCAGTGTCTCAGACCACTCTAACTGCTTCTGTACTAGCAGTACACAGATAATACAACTATAAGATCATATAATGAACACTGTAGTCATATGTTCCTATGTCTTACCTGTGGATCCTGTAATAATAGGTTCTCTAGTTGAAGTAGTGTCTGTGGCCACTCTAACTCCTCCACTGTACTAGCAGTACATAGATACACCTTGGTATTACTGAAGGCTACAAAGTGGCTGTTCTCCCTCTGGAAAAAATAAAATATAGAAAAGTCTCTACATAAGAATAAGAATAATAAAACAATAATTATAAATATTCTTGTATTAGTATCTAACGACGTGACACCAGTGTTAACACCCCCTCACTGCAGGTGTCTCTTCAACCCCCCACCCTCACCCTCCATCCCTGTCTACCTGTGTGATACTTACCAGTGCTAACACCCCTTCACTGCAGGTGTCTCTGCCCCTGATACCTAAGATGTCACCTGGAAGACCTGTCATTACAAAACAATATATCGTTTAATTACTAAAATGCACTTATGCATTTGCCTTATAAATGGATATTTTCTCTTTTAATTTTTGGTAACAGCTTTATTTATTTATTGGTGCATTGGCTTAATTAAAAAATCTGGTTTAGAACAAAAAGATGCTAGACAATGATTTAAAAGTTGGTGGTAATAGTATTTTGTCTACAAATCATTGCACATTCCAAAATATTTTCAAGATTTCTCGTTTTTGTCAATAAAAACCTTGAGATTTAAGTTCTTCAATTCATTTTGAACAATTTCAAAATAATTTGAGGGGCAAAGGTTAGAAGTCTTGTTTCTATATTTATATTCTATACCTAATTATTGTCACACAGAGAATGACATTATAAACACGATTAACTTTTGCTCTCAAACTTATACAATTAAATCACGGGTTATTACAGTCAAATCCTCCCCCCCGTCCAAAAAATTGACACAAGCATTAGTCACAACCAGCTGATTGTCGATATCCATATCTCCCACAATTCAAGTTTTTACAGAATTCATCAATTCAAAACCTACCTTCAATTTCCAGGAGTGATTCGTTTGTTTTCCCCCTGAGATAAACACTTCCATTTATCAGCAGCACAATATGATCATCTATAAAGGTCACCCAATCAATGGTCCGGCCGCCCTGAGAGAAATCAAATGATATCAATATCCTTTATAGTAATAACCCTTGGTCTCCTGGGCAAGGAATCATTAAGATTGGAATAAGAATTGATACCAGGCTGTCATATGAAAGAAATTATTCAAATGACCATTTTCCAAGAGCTGGGAAGAAAAGCATGCTATGACATTTAGTGACCTCTGCCAGACCTCCCCGTTTATAAAGAAATAACTATTACAAGAATTCTGCTCGTAAAATGGAAAACATCTTGCATCACAAGAAATATAAAAGTGCATGTGAACCAATAAAAGGTACTTTGTCTACAAATTCATAACTTGAGGACACTCCTGACTACAAAATTGCATTGTACTACTTGAACCAATGCTACTATTTTATTGCCTTTAAAATTAAAATTCAATATATATTTAAATTCATTCACCAAGATCACCCACATTAAAACATGTTTTCAAACATGAAATTAACACATTGTGAAACATCACAGAACAAAACGTAATATGTTCCAAATCATTTCAGTTGTTCCAGGTGTCAAAAAGACAAAATTGTCCAATTATCCATTTCTTACTTGATCATCAGCTTTTTTTACCTGCTGGTTGCAGGGGTATGTAGGAAAACAAGATTAACTTTAATGGAATGAAACTCAGAATACCCCTGTCCACCAGTGTGATGGAATCAAGTAATGTGCAGTAATTTTAACATATGGATTGTGTTAGGAGAGCCAGGGGAACATCCCAACACAATGGAGTACCTGAAATCCTGCAGGCACACCCAAGTGCTGGGTACTGGCAAAGTTATCCTGGGACAATAACAGCTCATCCCTGGAATACAATAGGCTTTTATTAAATTCATACAGATGTAACTGTAATAAAACTGTAAATAGAGTTCAATACACAAACAACAAACATGCACACTATGTAATAAAATATCCATATTATGGTTTCAGAATGATCAGGACTTAAAATGCACTTTTTGTGCTTCAAATTATTTGCTGTGTATGAAAAAATTTAAAAATAAAAACAATAATGCTAACCTTCATTTTACATGGATTACAATAAAAAACCTCTCCAAAGTATTTTCCTCAATATAAAACATTTAATAAAGAAGCAACAGCACCAAACAATAACATAAAATGAATACAAAGTAAATAACCAAATATACAGTACAAATGGAATTAGCATTAAGCAGAACAACACACAAGGACACTCCTGCCCAAGAGAACAACCAGCTAGACTACCTGGATAAAACTACAGCCACATTTTGCATGCAAGGATCCTGGGGGAGAAAGGGAGAGAAATGTCGGCATAATGAGATCAAAATGGCGAAATAGATTGACAGATTTAATAACAAATAAGGACGTGTGCAAAAATGAAGACGTGGACCTCTTCTCTCACCAAGTTCTTTTATCTTCATGGTCATGTTTACTTGGTCAGAGGTTGGCTGTATTCAAATTTTTACCCAATATAAATTTGTAATGTGATATAATATTGTGTTATCTACTTGCCATATATATGAAAGAACTTTTAGAGAGTGGTAGGCAGCGAGAAAGGCCCTACAGAGTTAGGCATATTTGGTATATATGTAAAAGAAATTTCACATTTCTTTCATAAGCTCTTGCTGTTTTAAAGCAACAGATCCCTACTATAAACCATTTTCATTTTTCTTTTGTAATTTTTGCTTCAAGGAAACAAATACCAGTGACCTTCCTCTGCTTTGTTACCTTTATCATCCTAGGCTTGATCTTATTGGCAGTGAAAATACTGTCCTAAAAAGAAATTGAGGTTTGCTTTCAAGGTTTTATAACAAAATTTTAATTTTGTAACTATTAGTCCATTACAATCACATATGATGCACTGTTCTGATACAAAAATTTAGGTTCTTTACCTTTAAATGAAGAAAAACAAATTATATACCTCTGTTCTTGATTCTCTCATCATCTGGTATTTCTCTTCTGGTTGCAAAATAAATGTGTCCCTACAAAATACAAACAATATACAAATAAAATGTCTGACTATGGAAAGATCTCCCCACAAAATTTCTCATCTTTGCATTAAAAAAATTAAATGAAATAATTGTTCATATATTCTACATATTAATGATCTACATACAAAGAAAATCAATTTCATTCAAAGTTTTGGATTTATCTTTGCGAAAAGAAAATTTAAAAGTAATTATAAGTTAATTAAAAGTAAATAAAATGGAATAAAATCAAGTGATGTTTACATACTCTATGAAGCACTCATAAACAGCGACTGGTCGTTTGCCAATTATCTTAAAGCTTGTTTGTACATCTTCAGGGTGGGAAGAAATTGAAAATATCCAAATCCTGTATGCAAAAAAGAAACGAAAACAATGACTTGAATGAGAGTAGCAAACCTCTTCACTGTCATTGAAGATGCTTAATATAATTCCATTTCAGTTTAAATCATCTTAATGATAATCTTTTATTCATACTTCAGTAAAAAAAAATCCCATTTTTTTTAAACTTGTCAGACAACATATCTTACAGTATTAAGTTGATTCATTAAAAAGGTTTTCTTCATATTTCAAACAAAAACCAAGTTTTAGTAATTTCCAGAGGTAGGGAAAAATACACTCCTCACCCCAAGTTCTGGTCAAATTCCCGCAAGGTGACCTCTCTGTGAGGCATATGTTTGGACTGCAGGGCAAACTGAACATGAGGCTGCTGGCCCAGGTAATGGAATTGTTTGCTTAGGACTTGGGAATACTGGAAATTGTGCAGGAATTTATTTAGAAAAGAGATGAGAATTTGAAAAAAAACTTTAAAATAATGACTGTTAACTTATTGATGTACTTCTTACATGCCTAAAATTGCATACATTTGCACCAACATTATGAAATATAGACATTAAAATGTTTCCTTAGTTTAACAATTAACTTTTGTTTAAAAAATCATACTTAGAATAGCTACGTTTATTAACCATACATTACTGATATGATAAAAATTATAATGCCATGACAATAATTCAACTTAATGAGCATGACCCAATTTTTGTGGTAAAAATCAAAAATCTTGATCACATGCTAGATCGACATGGCCCAATGGGTGAAAAATTGCACTTCACAGTCCCACACCCCTAGTAAAATAATCTATGTGCACATCAGCTTATTGATTGATCCCGGATCGTTTTCATAACTTATTGATTTAGACTGCAACCCTTTTAAGTGTTTAGCCATATTGATTTTCCCTTGCTCAGCACAAACTATTGGCTGCTCTTATCTCAAGTTCATCGATAAGTCTACAAATGTTCCCTGCATAGCAACGTTAACACAGGTACAGGGCAGCAGGCACAGAACAGGTGGGTTACGCTTTTTACCTCGTTGACAACTTTATCATTTAATGACAAATGCCATGGTAACAAGCAGGCTACACCAGGCATACTGTACTGAGAACATGCTGAAATAAATCAGTTCAGGGATTTAAAATATAACTGGAGTGTATAAATGGGATTTACATTAGTGTACCAGATGTGAGTCAGTATAGCCTCTATGAAAGTTAACTTCTGTGTTGATTTCTGTTAAGAGCTGATTTGATAGGCCTTAGTTACAAGGCTTAGGGGCAGAAATTATCAAAGTTAAATTTCATAAACTGAATAGATTGGCTGGGATGGGACTGTGTGGGGTATTGATTGATAGATAGCTTGTACACAGGGCGTTCAACTAAATCCAAGCTGTCATTTGTTCTACATATATACATACTGGTCCGCCATCTATACATGAAAACCCACCAGAGACATGCTATCTGGGCAGTTACAATAGAGTGTAATAGCAAGGCCAAGTGAAGGTTTTGCCTCTCAGTAACACTAAAGTCTGAAGATAGAAACTTAAAATTTTTTAGGTGCAATAAATTAAGTTTTAATGTGAACCAATGTTGAAATATTGACAACAGCTATTGTGACCCCCCCCCCCAAAAAATCACCAGGCTGTCAACTTCCAAATAATACCATAATTATTTAAAATTTTCAAAATTTATTTAAATATCTAATTTTTTCAAACTTAATCTTTTATGTTATAAAATAACATAATTTCTGTCACAAAGCCAAATCACTTTTAAAAACTTCTGAATCATTTAATTTACAGTATTACTAACAAAACAAAGTTTGAGGAAATTTATCAATATTCATCTTGTTTAAATTTATTGACCAATGACAGTAAACAATTCTATTTTCAGCCCACAATGGACAGCCCAGACAATAGCTGTATTCAGGAGGGGTGTTCAGTGTGCCAGGTGTGTACTACACAGTACCTCTCAGACACTGACCAGCACCTTCAGTTAACACACCTGCCATTTGACCATGAGCTCTGTCCAGACTGTTCTCTACTGTTACTGTTCCGTAACAGAGAAGATCCTGATTATACTTCACATATTCAAGAGCTTAAAGGAAAGACCAACTTGGTGGAGTTAATTGAAACAATTCACAATTCAGATCATAGAAATGTTGGCTCTCAGTCAGTCCATTGCTCAGAGCATCCAGGGCAGGACGTTACGGGGTTTTGTAAAACTTGTCAAAAAACTGTCTGCGATATCTGTTCCCATGCAGTTACCAGGGCAACAACTGTCAACAATGTCAACACAACCAATGAAATTTCTCAACACAATGGTAGCACAACAAGTGTCGACTCGGACAACCTACGTCATCAAGAATTAGAAAGCAACAATGGGACAGACCTAGATGACGATCATCAAAGTCAGCATACAACTGACGCTGATGATGAAAATGAAACTAGCAGCGAAAAATCTTTTAACACCACGAAATCTGCACCAAGTGGCACAAAACTCAACCACTTTCCAGCCACTGAAGAATCAGGTACGATGGTCAACCACAGCGACCATGACATCTGCGACATATACCAAGCTGGAGAAATTATGGCTGACAAACTACGCAAAGATATCGTCTGTGTAAAACAGGCGGTGAGTGATAAGCAGATGCATGTGGAAGATGTGCTGGCAGAGAAAGAAATGTTGGCAAGTGTGAAGAAGACAGCCCTGCAGAAAGCTGACGAAATATTTGCTAAAATGATAGAGGTAATTAATACTTATTTTCAACTGTTTTACTATATAATATCTATTTAATTAAATATGTTCTTCAAGTTAAAAAGGAAATACATTTTCCCCACTGTTATGCTTTTGATCAGATAAGGTGTGAAAAAATGTATAACTACACTTATGCAATAGTGATCAATTTTACTTACAGCCTATGAAGTTACAGTAATATTATTATTTACAGGTCATAAAGAAAAAACACCAGGAAGTCACCACCACCATTCAGGAGAAATTTCAAGAGAAATCCAAACATCTTGACCAGCACATAGATTCCTGTGAGAGCCAAATCCTCTGTATGGACAGCACAGTACAAGTATACAACGCTGCGCTACGAGACTTGGACGTCCCAAACCTCGTCACCATGGCAACAACACACTGCAAAATGTTGGAAAACAAGGTCCAGGAGTACAACAACACCCACACAGACTCTGGGAAAAATTACATCGAGTTTGACAGCGGTCCTTGCGTAGAGTATGTGTCGTCTGCCCAGGAATACATCCAAGTCCGCCATGACGAAAAGCAGCTCCCGGCAGTGGTCCAGGTTGAGACGGTTCCCGCCACAGCAGGTTTCACGTCCACAGCGGACATAACACTCTCCAGCAGCAGCAAGGTGGCGCTGTCTGGGTACCCAGTGGAAGTTGAGATAAGAGACAAATACAATGATGTCATCAAGTGTGCTGTTCAAGACAATGAAGACGGCACATACACTGCTCACTTCAACCCCCAGGTTTCAGGCATGCACTACGGGTCCGTCAACCCGATTGACAACAAGACTACAGTACGAGGAAGTCAGTTTGAGTTTGACGTACAGAGCAATGATCCTGTCCTTTGGTTTGGCGGAAAAGGAAAAGAACCTGGGCTGTTCAACTTTCCTCGTACCCTCACAGTAGACCTCACAGGGGATGTTTACGTAGTCGACGAGCTATGTCGGGTTCAGATCTTCAACGAACTTGGAACTTTCAAGAGTCACTTCAAACTGGACGGTGATCTGAAAGATTACAACGCCGTGGGGGTTGCTGTTTGCAGTTCTGACGACATGCTCATCTGTCCTCTGATGAAGAAAGACCAGCATCTGGGAGGGTGTGTGAACACGATCGCAAAACTAACAAAAACGGGAGAACAGGTGAGCATGGCCACCCAACCCTTCCAGTGTGGGATGCACCTGGCTATTAACAGCAAAGATCAGATCATAGTGGCTGACCTGTTTGGAAAGTGTCTCTACATCCTCTCGGACACCAGCGGGGAACAAATACAAACAGTCAGCGGAAGAGGATTAAAAAACTTCCGTGGCCCTAACTGTGTGTGTGTCATGGATGACGACAGTATTGTGGTCTCAGATACTTCAAACAACTGCATCCACGTGTTTGATGAGGTGGGGAACTACCTTTTCAACTTTGGTCAGAAGGGGCACAGAAAGGGGGAGTTCCGGGGGCCCCAGGGGGTGACAGCTGACCAGTGCGGCCATATTCTGGTGGCAGACCAGTATAACAACAGAGTCCAGGTATTTGACCGCAACGGTCAGTTCGTGTTGTGTATTGAAAGCACAGGCAGCCCTCTCCACTGGCCCAGGGGGATAGCAGTGACCAATGACGGGCATGTGTATGTGGCGGACTCTGACCATCACATTGTCAAAAAGTTCAAATACCTTGAGTAAGGCTGGGATATTATGTACACTGGTGACTAACTTACTTTACATCTGAGACCATTAAATTTCTTTGTTTATTGGTTTCTCTTTTGTCAATTTATTGGTATTGAATTTTGAGAACTTCAGTGGTGACAATGTATCCTGCTAGCTAAAACTTTTTTTTTTAACAAATGTCCATCTTCTGAAACAAACTTTTTTATCTATTTGTACTTAAAGCGTGGTATTAAGCTAGTCAGATTCAAATTTCGTGAAATGTAAATTTGCTTTGTTTATTTCTGGAAAATTAAGAATTGTTTATTTAAATAAGATGCAAGTTTTACCTTGTCTTGGGTCATAAGAAATGGGATAGGTTTTTGAGGTTTTTGACATGCAGTCGTCCACCAGAATAAATTTTCTTTAAATAATAAGGTAGTTTGTCATCTTTAATCCTTTTAATTCCATTTTTTTCTTTTTTTGTAAGGTTTATATTTATCATTCAACAACTAAAATGAAAACACCATATATTTCGAATCACATTCTTAACATCTGTGGAGGATCTATAAACAGTATCAACACTTACAGCTGAGGGGGTCTGGGCTGAGTATGGACAATATTTATACTTACAGCTGAGGGGATCTGGGCTGAGTATGGACAATATTTATACTTACTGCTGAGGGGGTCTGGGCTGAGTATGGACAATATTTATACTTACTGCTGAGGGGATCTGGGCTGTACCATTTCTTTCCCTGGCAGATACATGCTGATCATTCACAACCCATACTTTGTAGATATCCTGAAGTCAGACAGAAGAATGTGACATTTCATTCTATAAGTAAAGGAGTATGACAAAAATTAATGTCAAAAGTTTAAAGGTACTGTTTGTAAGATTTTAGCCATTTTGATGTTTTAATTGGTCTTTTTTTTTGTACATGTATAATGCATTTATGATCATGAGTGAAAGTCCTGTTTCATCATATTTTTAGGTTTTGAAAAAACTGTATTTTTTATTGATTTTCTAAAACAAAGTGAAAATGAAGATAACATCATAACTGCTTACTAGACAAGTCATGAAAAAAGCCTTTAAAAACGCATAAACAAGACATTAAATCTAATGATGACAATCACTTTAAATATTTAAATAACACCAGAAAAAAATTCCGAGCCAAAATCCCACAAACAGTCCCTAAAGCTACAAGCACATGTATATCTTCATTTCAATGCAAACATATTATGCATGATTTTCCTCACAAGTGACTTAAACCAGACTAATAAAAAGACATTAAAAATCAGGGACTAAAATTAGGGCCACAATAAAAATCCACTGCTCTACTTGCCATGGTATGGTCTGATGTTGATTCAGTGTTTTCATGATGAATTGAAACAGATAAAGATCTAAAAGAGAAATAAATTCAACAATAAACGTACCAGTGACTTTACAAATATTGTGAAAAGGGAAAAATACATTGCTATAGTATAAGACACAAGCTTGGCCCATGTAGTCAAAGGATACCAATCATGTAGGATACCAATCAGCTATTAATTTTTTTTCTACTTCAAGTTCTGTCAAAGTATTCATGTCTCCATATCTAACTTACTGAAACTAGTTAAAGATGTGTCTTCTTAATTTAAAAGGACTCACAAAAAATTCCAAACTATTATTTAATCAATAAGACAATAACCCTTACTGATTATCGCTTTTAACCAAGTACCATCGATAACAGGCGTGGTAGGCCTGAACATTTATATAGCGGCCTGCTTCCTCTGTGCTGCTGCCGTTCAACTGAAGATAAAAGAAAATGTTAATTTACAGCAGTTTACAAGGCTGAGAAGCATGTAGGAAATGAGAAAAATCCCCTCTTCTATTTACAATAATCTTCAGCTAGAAACATTCAATAATGACTTTTTCATTATCATAAAACAAAGCAAAATCTTTATTTCTTTCACTACAAATAAGTGCAGTAAGTTATAAAGTTAAGTTTTACTTCAAAAATGTTTGCCTGATCAGGTAGTGAAATAACAGTTTGGTTGGTTAACATTAAAAACCAGTTCCTGACCTTAAGATCTACTTTATACTGTCCTGGTTTACTGCAAGTCAGGGAGGCAACTTGAGAACTGAGAAAAAAGCACTAAAACTATCACAGAAGCTATAAGTAAAATTATTTCTATCTCAAGCATCTTTCCCACTCCTTATTTATAAATAACATTAACCTGAGCCAGGTCATACAAGAAATAAAAATTATTTAAATATGTCAAATATATAATTAAATGTTTTATAAAGAGATAATAAATAAATGTTCACATTTATTTAATTCAAATGATAAAAATCCCCTCTATTCACTGATTTAGCCATAATGAATTCATTTCAAAACTTCCCATATAGAGGAAATATGGACAGTGAAGAAGAAAACTAGATTTATTATTTTTATGCAAATAAATCATTTTTACCTCTTGTTAGAGACAACGCAATTTCCATTTATGTGCCATTCTATCTCTACTCCATCTTGTTCAACCAAATACTCTAGCTTGATCTAACAAATCACAAAGAAAAGATTCACTGAAAATCAATCACTACTGCTACAGATTTTTTTGTTTTCAATCATGCAAATTTTTATGTTACAGAACCAGCCTTGTAGTAGTACAATGTTTATATTATGTAGCATTGGCAGAAAATGATGGAGTACACTTTAAAGGTCTAGATTTTCACAGAAAGTATCAACAAGAGTGTGTTACTTACTGGATTTCTTGTGTTGAAAAGTTCTGATTGCCCAATTTCATTACCATATCTAAAATATCATAAACAGAAATCACCATAAATCATCAGTAAATTCTGGCAGTGTTAAATTTGAGAAATTCAATTCATGAAGTGTGGTTGAATGATATCATTTTCTGAACTAGCATTTTTAATCCCTGTTCTGGCCACATCTTTTACAACAAAACAGTATGAGTATCACATGTCCTTATTAAATACACTGGTATTCAGTGAGTTTCCGATAAATTCTAAGAAAAAAAAGATATTGATGCGCTAGGATGCCAGGTGGTTTCAGAATCTTCTCGCTCAATTTTGAATACTCGTAACTTTAAAAAATCCTAATCAAATTCTTACTAAATTGTTACCTCCAAGTTTCTCTGCTTTTCTTTGTGAATATCAAAAGGCAGAAAATGACCCAGCGAATAAATGTCATTTTTGCAGTCCAAAGTTTCTACTCCTTTCCCGCTCAGTCGTTCCGTCTCCGCCAGATGGAGCTCGTGGCTAGCAGGTTGGTTTCATTGCGGTAGTTGAGACATGAGCATTGTTATCATTGTGTTTTTTATCACAAAAAATGCTAATATAAACGAAGAAATGAACAAAATTGGCTAAATACACAGATCATTATGACTTGGCAACGCTGGCCTTTTAACCTTATTGCAGTCTCGTTTAGCGTGAATAATTTCCTGAAATAAGCGTTTTTCAGGATGCTAGTGTCATTTGTTTTGGAAAAATGAAAAGATTGTCTCTCTTAGAGAAGGTCACGTACGTAATCGAGCCTTTAGTAGTCAAATAAAATGTCGCTTATTTTCAATTTTTGAGGGTCGTTTCGTAACAACTTTGCTTCTGATCTTGAAATCCAAATTTCAAACAAAAGTCTAATCATTTTCATCTTCATTTCATTCTGATAAATGATTTGATTGGCCTCATTGGTCGCAAAATAAAATCCTGATGCACTGAAAATGTTATAAAACAACATAAAAAGGGGAAAAAATAAAGAAAAAGAGTTCCAGCATTCACCCCCTGTTAAATTTATCCTACATCGTGACAAAAATGTGGTGTTTCACATGAAATCAACATTTTGACTTTTCTTAAAAGTTCCAGCCATGTGAAAAGACAGAAACAAGGGATCACAAACGAAAAAATCCCTTGTGATACAGGATTCGGGGACGTCCGAGATTTTCACCCTCTTGCGTCAGCTAACCCTGCCCTGTATGTATCTTATAAAGGGCGGACACTCTGTATTTTAATACTGGTATATACGTATGCTGTGACAGTTTATGATCGTTACATGGCAATACGGAATTTTTTATTACAGAAGGTCATATAATAAAGGAAATAATGCAACGCCGTTAATATCCCGAGATCACTAATAGGAAATAATACACTGTGTGGTTTTAAGTAGACGTAACAACAGTTGAGCATTTACGTATTTGGGGAAATTATAACCAGTTACATGAAAAGTTTATTTTAAAAATCTTGCGCGTGTTCAATATCGCTGAAAACACGCTGTTTAATGTTGGAGTCTTTCTTCACAAACGATTTCTATGTATCTTCGCTGATGTTACGAAATAGTTTCCTTTGGGAGTAAACAACGCCAGGTGATAATTCAATGTTGAATTATACATTACGACATTCGTGCTAAAAACTTTTCAAATGACAAGTTATTCATTTACGTGAAAAAACAAAAAATAAAAAGTTATTGTCTCCCCTTTGAAGGTAGGCCTACTTTATTTTTCACATAGATTGCTTTATGCCTTAATACATGTGTGATAAAATATATTAAGTAATTTTAATATTCATGCTGTTTAATAGTACAGAGAAATAAATGAAAATAAAAAATTGGAATAAAAAAAACGCCATTTGGTAGGCCTATCTCTAATGCCTTATATAGTGTTTATAGCACTATCTGTTTATACTTGTGGAAGCAAAGAAAAAAATCGACGTTTGACTACATATTCAATTAACATTTACTGTTCACAATTCTCCCATGAAATGTTTAATTTTTTCAAGATCTTTGAAAGACCGTGGTCGTTGGAAAAAAAAAATTTCATGGAAGTGTTATGGCGACAAATCAGTGTGAACATTTTAAAAACTATCGAAGAAAAAACTTTCAGACAAGCCTAATCAGAAAGTAAAAGAAAAATTATGTAGAATATTTTCTTTCTTCAGAAAATTGTTAACAACATTTAAAACAAAGACAGCCTTTTTGTCTCCTTTTGAAGATTTTTCAAAATATTGCCATTTTTCTGAAACACTAGCACTTTTAAGTATTAAAATATCAGACTTTCCATGTTCATTTTGTATTTTTTAGATTATCATCGTCACATGAGAGAGAGAGAGAGAGAGAGAGAGAGAGAGAGAGAGAGAGAGAGTAAATGGAAGACGTGCTGTACATTCCGCTATTGGCATAATGGCATGCTTTTCAAATACGTGAATTGAGAAAAGGCAAATGTTCAAATTTAGTCATATTTCTGTAGGCATATTTACAATAGCTAGTCTACCTTCACTCTGAATGTACGATCAATTGTCGCGTCGTGATTAACTCATACCTTTGTCGCATTTTTGGCGAAGAAAAACGACACAGAAAACACAAACCAGACTTGAAAAATCCTTTTAAATTAATGAACATACAGNAATACGTGAATTGAGAAAAGGCAAATGTTCAAATTTAGTCATATTTCTGTAGGCATATTTACAATAGCTAGTCTACCTTCACTCTGAATGTACGATCAATTGTCGCGTCGTGATTAACTCATACCTTTGTCAAATTTTTGGCGAAGAAAAACGACACAGAAAACACAAACCAGACTTGAAAAATCCTTTAATGAACATACGGTCATTTTACGGTTGGATTTGTCAAAGAAAAGTCTAGCAGCATTTTACTTTCAAACTCGGCGCACGTTTTTGTTTTCTATTGAACTGTCGCATCTTAGAAGAAGATGCAAGGACGGTTAAAAATCGATTCACACTTGAAAAATCTTTAAATGGGTATTAAAATTGGGGCATTATTTCATCTTTAAGGTCGCAAATGACGTCTTTATGTTCTCATCTTGGTGCAACATGTTAATTCTACCGAGGTTTTTAAAGGTAAAAAATTGGTTAGGACCACAAAGATAGTTCCCTTTCCATACACAAACTGTGTTTATGAGAGGTATGAGCTTCTTTTCTCTTGGTGAAAGCCACTTTTCTTCCCACCGTCCCGTTTTCTATCTCAAGACAAAAGAGCGTGAGGAATGCCTTTGTCTTTGACATTTAACCGCCATTGTCATTTTTCAACTGCGCGTCAGAGTGGAAATCATCACGAAATAAAAGCGGCAACAAGATGCAAAATGGTTTGACTTTTTATTTCAAAGACCTGTTCTTAAAGATTGCAGCAAAAGTTCGGTCATTTATCTACGTGGGTCTGTCTACAATAGTCTATACCATCAGCTCCACACTTCGGTTTTATAATTATTTATTTTCAAACATCAGACTTAACCGTTATGATATGGTTTTATTTTCTTTCTATGCTGCTTTCCTATACAATGTTCAAAGAATGCTGGATGAGGTATATGATCTTTCTTACAAAACAGTACGATATTCCATAGAACCCCACAGGACACTACAATATAAGAATAATATTATAAACGTAAGGACAGACATAACATTGGAAATAATAAAGTTGGGAACTTATCATTAATTTTGGTTGATTTTTTAACCACCTGAAAACAACAAAAACTTCCATAGGAACAGTGTACAATAATAACAACAATAAAACGCCCTTGGAATCCTATGGAATATCTTTCCAATGCTTCAATGTTTCTGAAACCACCATAACATAGTTATCAATCAAAATGCTATTAACACAATAACATAGGAATAACCACTGCGCATAGATAAAGATTAAATATAATACATAGTGTACAAATTATAGTAATTTCTTAAAAGTTTGCCTTAATACCCCTCTCAAATTATTAAAGAAACGGCACACAGTTAACACCAAGGACTCCAGCGAGTATTACATACGCATATCTTACAAGCAAGTCTAAAGCACCATGGATGTGACTAAACATAAAAATATTCTAATTTTTATCAGTTTTAATAGCGGATTGATCAAAACTTGGCATAGAATCAACTTTCACCCTTTATTGTCTAAAACATTAGCACTAGTCGGTGAAACAATTTCTGTATTTTTAAGTCCTTGGGACATCCGACTTTCAAATTCAAATCAGTAGCAATAGATTTTTAACAAAATGTTATCGAATCCTAGTACCTGTTTACCATGTTATTGAAGCAAATTCCAGACTAGAATAAAGTTCTTGTGTTATCTAAAAATAATAATAATATCAGTCATTTTAAGAAAAGATAAACAGCATCTATCGTACTGCACATGAAAGTCAAGCTACTGCCCATTTAACTAAAACATCAGACAGACATCTAATAAACACATTTTTGTGCAACTTCATGTAATTCTGTTTTTTCTTGGCATATTCGAATCATGACTGGGAAAAGTAATGCTTGTCAAATTCAAACTTCAAAGAAAACTGCATCCCCCCCTATCTATCCGCAGCTACATTTACCCTTGTCAACACTGTGTCTCAAACGAAGTTTGACAAAAATGTCGACTTCAAAAGAGAATGGGAGAAGTTAGAGAATGTCCCTACAAAGACAGAGCTTGTTTTAAAAATACTTTCCTCACCAGGTATCTAAGTCTACATCAGCATCTCCCCTCTATTCAACAGATCAAGGACTGTTGAAATCTTTGGTTCAATAAATTGCTTAAAAATAATGCATTCTATTCATTTTAGTTCTAAACTCAAAGTGTGCCGTTGTATAGTCTAATCTGGGTTTCTAGCGTCTGTATATAAATATACACGTGTATGCCAGTAGCCCTCACTATCTGCCAAGTTTCCTATAACTGATAAACACTACGTCTAATACTGTTTCCTTTCAACCAAATATAATAACATTTTGTAAGGCAAAAAAATTATAATAAAGAAAATAAATAAAAGGAGAAATAAGAAAAAATAAAGGAAAAAAGAGTACATAGATAGAAGCTGATGCAACTTCTAAAAAAATGGCCAAATCCTGTCCACTCTACGATAATACTGCATCTAAGACTAAAACTGTACAAGTTGATGACAGTTTCACAACCATTCCCCCCAAAAACTAGAAACATATACAATAACAGCACAATTAGAATTAAACAAAATTTATGTTTATTACAATGCAGGTAAATTGCCATTAAATCTTAACTGACATCACCTTTGAAAATGCTGATTTAACATGAAGAATGGGACAACAAGACGTGAGAGAAAAAATAATGGAAAAGTGCACTAGTATGTGACCACTAGTATGTGACCACTCAAATGACCACTCAAATGACCACTCATGTGACCACTCATGTGACCACCCATGTGACCTGAAAAAAGCAACCAAAAGTCAAACCCTCTGCCCCCGAGTTTCAGATTTCTAAAGGGTGAGACAGACATGCCCCGCTGAAGATGTAAGTCTGAAACATGTTTCTGAAACCCAGGGTGCTCTTATTTCCCCGCAGACAACAGGGGTTTTGGACAGTCTTGCCATGAAGAAAATTAGTTAGAAACTTAAAAATAATAATTCAGTGACAGCCTTATATGGAAATAATAAATCAATGACAGCATAAATGGACATTAAAGACAAATAAATCCAAAACCAATGCAATACATCTTTTAAAAACAAGCATTTTTTTCCCTCTATCTTGAAAGACCCCTCCCGAAATATCACTCCAAACTGTAATTGGATTTTTGTACGCTCATATTATTGTCTTGAATGTGAATAAAACCATCTTTTAATTTTTATTGCATGCCATTCTATATATTTTTCCACAAAAAATGGCTCAACCATGGTTTAAGGCCCTGTGGGTTGAAACAGACAACATCACAGGCCTATGATGGCTGCCAGAGAGATCTCATTTTCCTTTCTCACTGAGAAAAAGAGTAATACTCTGTTCTGATCTGTCACCGAAGTTTTCCTCCTCCTCTCCAGTGCTTGCGTTCATACTGAATGAGATTGTCACTTATGTACACTTGTACCTCTCTATTTACATGTAAAAACTAGAGACATTGGGAGACTGACAGAGTCTCACTGAATGACTACTTGTGCCATAGAATTGCTTTACAGGAATGGAGCCAAAAAATGCCCGGAGGTTCCACACAATAAATATGCATTTAATGCTAGGCACAAAAAAACATATATCATCACTGTAATCCTATTACTTTTCTAATCATTATTGTGTTAGTTTATATTGTCATTGTATAAGTCCTGGCCCTGGCATCATCTGTTACCGCTGAAGTTCAATGCTGTGCTTGACGATTTTGTGGCAGCAGGCTGCAACTTCAGGCAATGTCTGGTGAGCTACAGCTCAGAGCATAAATTGTTAACTACCGCTTAACCTCTGTGAATTAATTGTATTTATGTATATACACATAGGCCTATGTGTGATTTTCTGCTGTAAGCAACATAGTTTTGCCAACTGTTTCATTTGTGGAAGTGTTACAAACTTTAACAGGAATGACCAAGCTGGTGCCAGGTGCCTCCCCTACAGCTCATCGTTTCTATGGAAACTTTGACATGCGTTCTGTTATAGTTTAAAGCAGCAAAAAGGTATCTAAAGGCATCAGCAGCATGTCTGAAATTGTGTAAAAATGTGGCGACACCCAAGTTCCTTCAAAGGTTGGCAGGAAAGCTTCAAATAGGAAAGTTTCAGTGAACATATTGCATAAGATGATGCCACTATAAACATGTCAGGTCGGCCCCCCTCTTTTTTTACTTCATGAGAAAGAGTTATTGTTTATACGTATAAATGGATCTAAAAGTATTGCTGCAAGCAAAGAGCAATTAAGACCTTGTGATTGGAAGTAAGTTCCAGCACCTTATCACAACACTAGTATACACAAGTAAAAAAAATCTTGCACCTATATAAAATGACATGGTTCTGCTGGAGTCAATAATGCTTGTTTTTTCTTTTTATCTTATATTTTTAAGTGATCTACAAATATTCAGCATCAGAAAAATAAATGTCTCCTCCCTATTAGGTATTTTGTATATATATTTTTTTCTGTAAAGTTCATCTCCCTCTTCCTCGTCTTCTTTTCTTCTCCTTCTTCATCAAAATAATAATAATTACAAAACTTTGTTCATTGTCTGTATATGGTTCACTGTTGACTAGGGAAAATGATTTGAGCACTATATCTCTCTCTTCTTGTCCACCCTCACTCCTGCTAATGGACTAACAGAACAATGCAGCATGACCCCCATGCTTCCTGGATAAATCCCTTTGGATGAAATTAAAATGAGCCCTGTTTGCAAAAAAAAAACTTGAAAACAGTCTCCTTCAACAGTCCAAGTGATTCCTCACAATCTTCATTTTAACTTAAACTTTCTTTTATTGCTGATATGGGGTTCACAACTTATCCTGCATGGATATCTTGTATATGTGCCATACTCTCTAAACCTCCATGAAGTTGTGGATTTTGGGGGTCCAACATCGATGGGGGTCCAAGATGGCCGCCATGCCCCATCATCATGTGATGCGGGTGGCCTGGAATGAGCATGGCTTGCGAGTGGACAGGAGGACGCAATTGGGACATGTTGCTATAGGAACTGCTGGCAGGGGGCATACCATACATATCCCCTGGCATAGCTTGGAGACCTGGAAAGATTGAAAAATATGTTGTCAAGTTTTTCCACAAAAGTTAAAGCATAATAATCAAAATCATACAGAAAAAATAGCAAATGTTGTGCCTCTCTTTTATTACCCAAAAAAATTTTTATTCAAATTATTTCTTGAGGAAAATGTAATTTTTTATGAAAAATACATTTGCCAAAAATGTGTATACATACTGTCTGCAATAACAAATTGCTTTAGTCACACTCTTAACAGAAATTCCTTCAATACAAGATATTAGTATCAATATATAAACACCACAAGATTCCACGTCTTGAATTTCTTTTGATGAAATAATACAAAATAAAACAGTTTGTAAATTATCAATTTACTATTTACATATTTTTTCAGTAAGTTGTAAAATTAAGTCATTATAAACAAAAAAATGTACATCTTTTTAAATATTATCTTTTTAAGCTACCCAATAAGAGGAATAATTAAATCACAAATTAGATGAAGAGCTTCAGTAAGTAAGTGATCACAATTTTATGAACTTGTTTAATAAAATAAATTTTATAACCAAATGACACATATCCCATGTGGGTATCATCTATCCAAATCACACCCCAACTCCTCCTCTCTTATCATACTAATTAACTTGAGCAGTTAACCTATGTATAAGTCTATATCATTTTAACTGGCGGACTCCAGTAATTATGGGGAAAGCCTATCATAATGGGCAACCAAGGAGACGTCAGGTCTTTATTTCAGATTAAGATCTCAGGTGAAAGGAAGTTGGAACAAAAGTCAGCTGATCTCCACAAAGGTAGTTATATCTGTCAGGATGTGCATTCACTGTATCTGATCTCAGGAAAATGACCTCAACAATTACGTGTACCGTTATTAAACTTAAAATAGACAGGAAATAACAGAGGAGAAATCTGCCTGGTTCCTGTCATTATCTTTAACTGTCACAAAGAGAACCCATTCTTTGAACTTTTTAAGTCATAAGTTAAAGAAATATATTAAAAGAAAAATACATTTGAAAAAAATCTAAACAAGAAATAATTATTGGTACACTCTTCTTTTTTAAAGTTGATATATATTTTTGGGGGAGTAAATTGTACCAGACAAACAAAAATGTCTTTGTCAAACAGTAAGAATATAGCAAAAGTTTTCCTTCTATGATATACTAGTTTTTTTTTAATTTATGAAGAAACAAAATAAATAAACAAAAGGTATTTTGAAGAATTGTTCACACAAAATCAAGCATTAATCTAAAAACAAAATAATTTTTTCTTGAAAGTTAATGTTCAATCACAGTGAACACAAGATTCGTAATGTTCCCAATGTTGCTCTTTCTTTTTTATGTGAGAACAAAACCCTCAAAGAATGCAACATCTCTGCTAGATTGCTTTATCACCAAGACCAAAGAGTTTTTAATAGCAGACTGTAACCTTCTCCCTGCAGGTGATAATAATTTCATTTAGAGACGTTTTTGTTTTCTCTTTCCCCCAGAGACCACCAGTACCCTTACAGCATTCAAGCAACAGTCCGATGCCAAGAAGGTGACATTTTCCGACTGATGACTGTCCACGTGAATGACAAACGTGATGGATGGGATCCTAACTGGAGGGCCAAAGTCGCCTATTACAGCAATTAACTCAGGGTCTGTGTGTTCAGTGTCAAAGCTATAAATAAGAACAGTAACATCACTTAACGAGATTAGCAGTGTCTGATAGATGATGAAGAGATAAAGGCAGATCATCGCAGGTGTGAATATTGTTGTTATTATTTCTATCTCTAGGTGGTCGGGTGGGATGACAAATTACTGCTCTCTTCTCTCTGTCGTATTATGAGAAATTTGCAACTTGAGTCTCCTGGTTACACTGTATCCATTTCTGATGTATTGTTGGAACTCAAGGGCCACCTACACTGATGCTGGGTGTTTAAAGTTTTACCTAAAGCAGCTTTATTTTTGTACAAAACAAATTGTTAATAAATAAATGCACTGCTATTCACATTATACTTCTTATCTGCACTGAAAATTTGCTCGTATCTAAATAATTGAACTTAATGTTTTTAAAACAATTTTTTCAAAGGCAGTTTTCTTGTATTTTTTTTTAATGTCTATCTTCTTCAAACAACTTTTTCCCCTCTACACGATTCAAAAGTCCCCACATTATGCAAATCATTTCTGAACATATGTTATTAGTGAAGAAAATTGCTCTCCTTTTTAGAAAAAAAAAAAAAAACAGAATGGAAGAAAGAGATACTTCACTTCTTATTTGTGTATTTTTTCTCATGACCTCTTCCATTTGCAAGCAATTCAGTGCATGATAGAGCTCATCTTTCCCCCATGTTTTTGCCTAGGGGACTCCCCCCTCTGCTACTACAGCTGTCAGGATGATGTATGGGGCATTGTTTGGAGTTTTATTATTCTCCTGTAAAAAATATCTTTATTGTTTCTGTCTACCGATTACTCAACTGTCATAACTGTCCTGGATTATTAACAAAAATCCATAATTTTCTTCACAGCGTTAAGTTTCTTTTCACCTGCAGCAGAACAAATTCAGCTAGCAAACTGGCGGATTGAAATGTGACAGGATTGGTCTACCCATCGGACATAGCCACCTATTGATTATTGTCATAATTTATAAGTAAGTCAGTGTAACTGGTATAAATCCTGTCAGATTGCCCACCGTCTAAACCAGCCAGCGTGATCCAGTGAACTATTACACATAACCAAACACATAAGCAAGTAATGATACTCATGATTATGATTTGAATTTATGTCTCTCCGTACACGCCTGCCTGCAAATCATGCTGACGTGACAATTTTGATAGGGAATTAACTCTTGGCCCTGGAGCACTGAAATGGACCCAACCTGTCAAAACTGCAGCCGTCCCCGGCTGAGATGGTCTTAAGAAGAAGACAGCATAAGTCACATCCTTAGGTTCATCACAGATAAATACACTGTAATCTGACATAAAGTTGAATAGAAACATATGCTACATCTTGTTAACCTTTCAGTGAGAACAGCCCTCCCCACTGAGGCACAGTCAAACTTCGTTAGAATCAGAGGGGTTGGTTGTTTTTTACTTTCACCACTGAACCGAGAGGTTACGAAGTTTAAGAACTTTGTAGAGTCGCACTAAATACAAAGGGATGTATTTAAAAAATCCCGCAGTCTTCAAAAACCCACACTAAGGTAGTTCAATTCTCATCATATTAAATCTAACTGATTTTAAGTGGGCCTCTAACTGACCTTTCCGGTAAGATTTTTATCAAAATCTATCCTAAACTACACTAAAGCTGTTTACTAATGTACCAACTAAGCAACAAGGGCAAGACCTCCTTAGTGGACATAAAATAATTTTTAAAAGTTTGGTCCGATATTTCACTTACACTAAGGTATATTCTTAGAATAATATTTTTTAGAATAAGTTAAAAATTTTAGTCATGCCATATTTATGCCTTCTGTGTATAGAGCAACAAATGGAATTGCGCAACAGATTTTTTACTAATTGAAAAAAATTGCAAAGTCAATTATATCACAGCTCTGTTAAGAACCCATCATAAAATAAAGATGTTAAATATCAAAAAATTTGCAAAGTCAATTATATCACAGCTCTGTTAAGAAACCATCATAAAATAAAGATGTTTTAATAGCAACAAAAAGGTACAACTGAACAACCCCTGTTGATGAGGAAAATGTGCATCTTATTAGCAGTATAAAAAAAACAGCATATCAATAATAATTTTATAATTAATATGACAATACAGATAACAAGCTTTTGTTTCTATGTATGAAATATTTAACGATCTATGTAATATCTCTACTTAAAAAAAGAATATTGTTTAAAACAGGAGAAAAAAAACTAATGCGTTTTCATACTGAATGGGCTTAATTGATAACTAGAGTCCAAAGTTCCATGTCTTATTAATTAGGCTAATATATAGAAAACAGAACATCTGCACCTTCAGTAACAACATCAAGCTGGAACTGAAGCTGTCTGATCATCCTTTAGAGACAAAACACATTCTAGTGTGATGTATCTAACATTTGCATGTTATTACTCATACAATATGTTTATTTGAAACGCAACTCAGAATCTCTTTTTTCCTGTAATCAGGCTCATAGCGTTCTGCAGTTACACAATTTTTGTTCTTTTTCGTGTTTTCCCAGATGCCATATCAACCATATATCACACGTTGTCCATTTATTCTACAGTGTCATATACCATCATTTATGATCTGTTATTTCTGAAAAGCTGCATTTGTGACAGGGGTAGATGAAGCAATGGATGACAACAGATAAACATAATCACTCTTTAGAATAAGCAGTAAGTAGGCTAGGCAGACTGGTTTAGGTCTGAACAGCTTGCTATGGAATAAATATGTTGTGGAATGAAAGTCTTTGACAGAAGTATGAAATCTATAATATTGAAGTGTAATCTTTAACTTAAATCCTCATTGTTTCTAATTGTTCAAGCTTTCGTCACAAATATTCAAGATTTTATCAAATATTCTATTCACTGTTTATGACGAATACATTCCTGAGCCCTGTTTGATGAACATGACCTATAGTATACAAAATATCCACATATGTGAAATAATTTTAATAACCTAATGTCAGAGGTCTCTTTGTAATCAATATCAAATACAGAAAATGTACAAAACTCACAACCTTATTAACAAAGTATTACAACTACACATTACAAAGTTTTTCTCTGTAATACTATGTCTTAATGAATCTTTAATACAGAAAACCATGAAGTATGGTACCAATGTGCAGCCAGCAAAGTGAACATGCTTTCTCTCTTAGGCATTAGTTGGACTTTCATTGGAAATGATAGCTCTGGCCATGGTTAATTTGCTATTAAGCTGTGTTACAGATTTTTCCTCTTTAGTTATTACCTGTGTGTATATGTCTGGGAGTTGGCGATGTTTGATATCTCACCAGAGTTTAAAAAAGTACAACACAATTACTAAACTAGAGACTAGCAATCTACATTAGATTAGTTATTCATATCATCTTTGAATTGAGAAGAATGTTTTAGGATCTAGTAAGTTGGTACTTTTCTTACAAAGCACATTGAAATGAAATTCAAAGTGATTTCCAAAATATTTTTATTAATATTTACTTATCATTATTTCTCCACTGTCATTATGATCTGACTTCTTCATTTTTTATTATAAGTGGTTTGTCTAGAAATGATACATAACTTGAAAGCTTAGTGTTGGGATGGATTTAGCAATAATTTGCAAGTAGTTAAAATTGCTTTCTTTGAAAGAAAATTATATTTCATGTTAAAATCCTACACATTTCAGGCTTCAGATAACCTCACAAAATTCACAATTAACAAGATGTGAAAAATTCAGTTATGTTAGTTTTATAAAATTCATATTCATGAATTTTGTATTTATGACTGAATTTTGAGAGTTAGTAAGTTATACGTTTTGAAATACAGAAATTCCTTGGATGATAATAATAATAATAATAATAATAATAATAATAATAATAATATTCTTACCTGGTGGTCTCATGTGCATTTGCTGATTCTCCATGGGATATCCCATGCCAGCACCATCTGGACTATAACCACTGGGGCCTGGAAAGTGAAAGTGAAACTCAAACGAAAAGTTCAACTTGCACAAACTATGCTGAGAGAAGACAGCAGAGGGACCAGATTTACTAATGAGCTGTACTAATTCTAGGCATTGCATTTCTTTCTTTAACAAATCCTTTTTAAAGGAAGGTATATTGGTATATTCAGTAGCTTGTTTTAAATTTCAGATTTCAAGTTTATAAAATTAACTTTTGATGTTTTTAAACACAGCAACACTTGAATTGTCTGATTTTGACTTTCTCCGATAACTCCTTGCAGATACACAAATTTTGATTAGGCTCTGATTTTCAACAATTACATCAATTTTTTTTTACATGATCATACTGTCTATCATTGTACAGTGTTACAAATGGATCATACTTTTTTTTTTGGTCTTGCGTCAAAATTTAACAAACAAATGAGAACTTGAAATAGTCAATTTTAAAATAATCATTCATCTGTTTATTTTATTATTTTTGTCTTACTGAAAGACTTTTGAAAGTAACATGACAGCACAAAAGTTTCAAAATTCAGGAAGTCACAGGTTGCAAAAAGTAAACACTTCTCTCTGCCTTACTTCATTTCAAAAACATATTCAGAGTGCAAAGTGTGCAAAAGAGATTAAGTTTGCAGAAATATCACTCAACATAAGTACTCAGAAGACAGAAAAATAACAAATATCCTGTCTATTTCTTAATGTGCCTGTGCTAACTTGCAAAATCAGGTGCCACTATTCCTCATGCTTTCCAATAAAGATGCAGCTGATGATCTACACTATAGGTGTCACTAGTGTGCACTCCAGGAGAGATATGTGTGTGGGGGTGCTATGTATGTCTGCATGGCTGTAGCTGTCATTCCTTAGAACATACTCACGGTATACAGGTGTTCAAATCACAGGAGGCAAGGAAGCATGCAGATGGGGAACACAAGTCAGAGAAAGGAAAAGGTTGTCGGTCAATTTTCTCAAATCCTTTTTTCTTTTTTTCACCCCCCCCCCCCAAAAAAAAAGTCCCATTTTGCATCAAGAAACTCACTGTGCCAGCTGCCAGGCAATACTATTAATTCTCTGATACATATTTTACAAAAATTTTCAGAAAGGGTTGAAAAACACTTATCCTTGATAACAAATTCTGAAAATATTAGGTCAAATGACTTTACAATGTAATGTTGATAATCATGAAAATTTTGCAAACTTCCTTAAATGTAGATCTCGGTAGTCAATTTTAATTTTCCACATTTCATCCAAATTTGAGTTTCTTCATAACACAGTGACCAGGATATAGGGATTAGATCACACATGCGAGAAAAAGATATTGGAAAGTGTCAGCCATTGTCATGGCAGAAGGAGCGGCCATAATGGTCTCCATCATCTAGGTGGGCCGGAATGATACGACAGATCTTCACCAGGTATAACATTCTTCTTGTTGCCAGACAACCATTCACGGGGCCAAGTTGCTATGGCAACCATTCCCAAACAAGTTTTACCTGGTGAAGGACCAGGGGATATACTGGATGAGGATTTACGCCTCCGTGATTTGAACACCGTAACCACAGGAGACTTGCCTGCACGATTTGATTGGTCAATCATAGGTTGCACTATCCTTCGCCTGGCGTTGATAAACCTGAAGTAAGACAAAACCAAGTCAGGCTTTATTAAAAAAGGATTGATAAGTAAAATATAAAGATATAACTAACCAACTATATAAACCTTGCTAGTGTCTATTATCTTACCACTGTTACTGCTTGACAAGACAAATTAATTAGTTGATATATATTTTAACATAATAAAAAAAGTTAAGTGTCTCCACCTGGTCTCATTGCTTAAATAACAAATGAAAAAATATCTTATAGAATACGAATCATGTATACTGTATGCTCTGCAAGTATAAAATCCTTTTTAAAAAGGTTTAAAGAAAAAAAATAACAGTATTGTTTCAACATTTTATTCAAAACAATGCAATTGACATTCATTAAGTTCATAATAAATGTCAAGCTGTCACCTCTATGGAGGTGACAAATAACTCCCCAGCAAGCTCAATTGAGCAGAAAAAGCCAGTGGAGAGCATGTAAAACTAAATATTCCACCCAGCAGTGCCTGTAGTAAGAGGGTAGTAATGATGATGGATAAGATAGGGAGGCAAGAGTAAGAATCATTAAACCTGCTTACTTAAAGGGCAAAACAAATGATGCATTTCCATAACAATCTGCAGTATGAATAGATCAGCTACATTAGTAGCAGCTTGACGACTATCATTAGGGACCATTAGTGATTTTGCACAATTTGGAGGATCAATATAGATGCGTCCTCGTTACCGCGGGAAGGCCCTTCATAACTGATGCTGAAATCTATCAGTAAAATGATCGGCCGCGCCAGGGGAGTGTAAATGTATGTGTGTGTGTACTTAAAATAACCAACTAGGAATACATCAGTAATAGCACCTATCTGTTGATGTAATATGTAAAGGATGGGGAATGTACATGCCCTCATATTCTTTCACTTATTTCTGCTCTTATAGAATAATATCTTCAGTGATTAAAAAGTTTATCTTTAAAGTAAGTCAGCATGGAATTTTGCGATCACTTTTATGTACAAAAAACCTGATTAGTTCCTGGAAATTGTGTGATAAAGTGAACCGTTTCCAGCCCAGGTGATGTCTATGTGTGTACATCACACAACAAAGTTCCTTAAACAGATACAAAAATCAATCAGTGAAAAGATCAGAAGGCGTCAGGTGTGGGCGTAAAAATTAATGTGTTTGTGTCTGTATTTGTAAACATGCCTTCATGTAGTTTATAGTCTCTAGTCACTGTACCTCTATGAGTATGTATACAAGCAGGCAAGCTGTGCACCTGTGCCTATACATGTTATCTATCGCAGCAGGAGAATCATAATGATTTTTGCACAGATATGCATGCCTATATATAGATCTAGATGTGTCCAGGTGCACGTAAATAAGCTCAGATTATGAAACCACCATTACACAAAACAACAAACATGTCCAAGGGCTGGGGATTTATTGTTCTTGACAAGTATATCAGGATTTAGCCACACCCCTTTTTAGATCAAAAAGATCACCAGGTTTAAAATTGAACAGAGACTAGTATTTTTAAAGAAAATTGTGTTAACTTCAAACATTTTTGTACACAAAGTATGAACA